>CANYBF012021795.1:0-59895 GCA_948192965.1 Dalechampia spathulata
TAGGAACACAATGTATAGGACTCACCTATTTGCTATCAGAGATAGGATAGATAATACTTGCATCCAGCAGCTTGATTGCCTCCTTTTTTACCACTTCTTTCAAGTTAGGGTTGAGCCTCCTTTGTCTCTCATGAATAGGTCTACTATCCTCTTCCATGTGTATCCTATGCATAACCATTTTTGGGCTGATTCCCTTAATGTCAGACAGCTGCCAACCTAGGGCTCTTATGTGTTTCCGCACCATTTTGAGTAGCCTGTCCTCTAGAACCAAGGTTAGCTTATTAGATATAATGATTGGCAATGTCTGATCACTTCCTAGAAAAGCATACCTTAAATGTGTGGTAGGATTTTCAATTCTAGTTCAGGTGGTTTTTCAATTGAAGGAGGACTAGGGTTAGCATTTCTTACCAGAATTTCTGCTCTTGGTGTCTCAATACATTCCTCACCCATTACCTCAGGCTCCTCTATTATTGAAACATTCTGCACTTCCTCATTCAGAATAGTGGTCATGCATTCGTTAACTATATCCACTTTCATGCATACCTCACCCTCCATTGGCCACTTCGTTGCCTTCTTCATACTAAACTCCAGCTGTTCCTCACCAATCCAGAGAGTGAGTTTTCCTGCATGTACATCCACTAAAGCTCTTCTTGTATTCAGGAAAGGTCTTCCTAGAATCAGGGGGCAATTGATATCCTCATTGTAATCTAGCACCACGAAGTCCACCGGAATGATGAATTTATCCACCTTGACCAATACATCATCAATGATCCCAAATGGTTTTTTCACTGACTGATCTGCTAATTGTATTACCATTGATGTCATCTTGATTTCTCCAATACCTAGCTTCTGAAAAATGGCATATGGCATCAAGTTGATACTTATGCCCAAATCACACAAACATTTGTTAAACACCATATCTTCTACTTTACAAGTCAAGGTGAAACTACCAGGATCCTGCAACTTAGATGGAATTTTACTTGATAAAATGGAGCTACAGTTTCCAGTTAATGAAACCGGTTGTGTATCATCGATCTTACATTTACGTACTAGGATTTCCTTTAAGAATTTTACGTATTGTGGAATATCTTGAATCATCTCAGCAAATGTCACATTAATCCTCAATTGCTTTAATTTTTCCACAAATGTAGTAAATTTTTCATTTTCCTTTGATTGCACTAGTCTTTATTAAAATGGAATGAGGGGCATGTACTTACTTGGTCCAGGCTCCTTCTCCTTCTGCATCTGCCTAGACTCAACTCCACGATCATGGAGTTCACTGCCATGCTTGTGGCAATAAGTTTTATGCTCCTTGTCCTGTTTTTGTGAAGTCCCTACTTCACCACTGTTCCTTCTCCCTTCTTTATTCCTGCATTCATCATAAACATTAGCAGGCTCTTTACTTTTGTTGACAAGCTCCTTACCACTCCTTAATTGAATTGCATTCACTTGTTCCTTGGGGTTTGGCTCGGTATTGCTTGGAACTCCTCTAAGGTTCCTTTGTGCTATTGCTGTTGCCAACTGCCCCACTTGCACTTCCAAATTATGGATGGAGGAGGAATGGTTCTTTGTGATTTGGTCAAACTTGGCCTCCATTCTCTTTTGTGTTTCCTCCTGGCTTGTCAGTTTTGTTCCCAACATCTCCATAAACTTCTCCATTTTTGATTCAAAATTATTCTGTGGAGGAGGTACTGGTTGCTATTGTTTTTGCACATTTCCTGCATTATTACTCCAAGAAAAATTCAGATGGTTTCCCCATCCAGGGTTATATGTATTGGAGTAAGGATTGTTACCTTGTCTTCCCATGGAGTATGGCATATTGCCCATGAAACTAACCTACCCCATGGCCTCACATGCATTGCATTCGCTCACTGCATGTCCTACTTGTCTGCACAACTCATATGAACTAGACACCTTTGATAAGTTGCTGATTTGCTTAATCAAATTTTCAACTTCAACCTGCAAAGCACTAACAGCATCAAGTGATAAAACACCTTTTTGTTCTTTAATTATGTTCTAGATCTATCTGATGCCCAAAGTGCATTGGTAGTTGCCATTTCCTCCAGCAATTCATATGCTGCCTCTATCATTTTCTTCATCAGGGACCCTCCGGCTACTGCATCAATGGTCCCTCTGGTGGTTGTGTTTACTCCATTGTAAAATGTCTGGAGCAACAACTCTCTTGGCAAATTGTGGTGAGGACACTTCCTTTGCAATTTCTTGAATCTTTCCCATGTCTCATATAAAGATTCACTATCCACCTACTGGAAGTTGGTGATCTCCTTGATGATATTTGCAGTCTTTGCCAAAGGAAAGTATTTGGCCAAAAATGCTTGTACAAGCTGGTCCCAAGTTGTGATTAACCTTGCGGTCAATGAGTTTAGCCAAATCTTTGCTTTATCCCTTAGCATGAAGAAAGTATCATAAATCTCCAGAAAATATAAGATATGAGCATTAGGATCCTCATTCGGTAAACCAAAAAACTGTACCGAAGACTGCAACATCTGCAGTAGAACTGGCTTGATCTCAAAATTGTTGGCTGTAACTGCTGGCCTCATGATGCTTTAT
This sequence comes from Dalechampia spathulata, assembly GCA_948192965.1. NCBI lineage: Eukaryota > Viridiplantae > Streptophyta > Magnoliopsida > Malpighiales > Euphorbiaceae > Dalechampia > Dalechampia spathulata. Next base: position 2,569 of record CANYBF012021795.1, read on the forward strand.
TGGTTAGCATAAAAGCTAGGTCTGACCACATCCATCAGAGTTCTTTGCTCTTCTGCCATGTCTACTGTAGTTTGCTGCACAACTCTATCTTGAGCGGTTCTTTGATTTTCTCTTTCAAGCCTTGTTGGATCTTCACACGCTTCTAACAATGCAGATTGAGAGTTCTTGGTTCTCCTGCTCATACACGAACACAACTAAAACAAGTGTTAAAAAAATAAAAATGCTTAAATCAAACTTTACTCCCTTTATAGTGACGTTAAACTTGTAAATTCCTGGAAACGGTGCCAAAAACTTGATCGCTGGTTAGCGACAGTAGTTCTAATCTCTACTCAGCTGCAAGTATACAAGTTATCGTCGTATGATATCAATCCCACAAGAATTTATGGTTTATCCATCTCCACTCAATTTTCTTGTTTGTTTAGGCAATAGTAAAGGTTTGGTGTTTGAAGGTACTCAATTGTAAAAGCAGATTAAAGATGAACTTAAGATCAAACTCACAACTGTAAGGTGTAAACAATAATGTAAGGCATAGGATTTGAAATCATCATCACCAAGTAAAGTTAACAATCATGTGCACATTGCTACCCAAGATATCCTTCAGCATTGAAAACCCTCTCTCGAGGTGAAATCAACTAAAACTCACTCTAATCTTCAGAATTCCTTAGTCACATTTAGAACCCTCCAATTAAGGGGACTATCTAGCAATCATACAGGAATTAGGAGTATGTAGATCTCTCTCATACACCGACCTAACCAGAATGGATAAGCTTTCCATAATTCAACTCTCGTTGCAATCACAGAGCATAAGTAATCAATTGGAAAACTAACCTTTAGAATTTAACATCTCTCAATGAACAAGTATTCTATAATCCAACTCTCGTTGCAATCATAAAGCTGAGGTTTTGTTTCCAAAATCAAACTTTAAAATTGGACATTCATAGCAACTGAATAAAGCACAAAACAGTTATCCCCACAAGGGATTCTGAAATCAAATCCTACAAGGAAAACACTTAGCCACTCATGGCTTACAGTAAGAATACAAGAAAGATAGACAAAATAGAGAGAACAAAAGGAAACCCTAGACAACAGATTACTTCAATCACGGATCTCTCTCCCCTGCTAGTGAATGGTCCTCCCTTTTAAATCTTGAGTGCAGGTCACTTCTTTTCAAACTGAGATTTCTGTCCCTTTCTTTACCCATCACTCCTTTATGATGTGGACTCCATTGCCCATCCATTTCCCATTAATGCTCTTTAAGGGTTTTGTTTTCTTTCTTTACATGGACTCCATTTCTTCCCTTTATCTTCTGCCAAGTTGTCTTCTATTTGACCCAATAATTTTAGGTCCACAATCGTGGAGTTGGAGTCCATGATCATGGATTTTTCCAGTAGCTTCCTTTCATTGTGGATCCTCTTCCATGATCATGGAGTTGAGGTCCACAATTGTGGAGTTGCTTCTCCATGCACAAAATTCTCTTACTTCTTCTTATTTTCTTCCTAACACTACACAGTTAGCACACACATAAAATTCTAATAAAAACACAATGATCAAAGTAAAATATAACACCTTAAAGCCTAAACACAACCTAAAAATCATCAAAACATAACACGTAATAGCACATATCAATAAGCCTATGCAATCTAATTACACATTTTCAAATTGGAAATCCCAAGTTACATTTGGGAGAATATATGAGAACAAAAGGTACAAAGAGAATTTAAAGAGAAAGGTGGGATATACAAACCCTATTTAGTAAAAATTAAAAATTCTATGCATATGCTCAATTGTATTAGGCATCAGTTCATAAACCATCATTCATGTCATATATTAATAATGTATCTAATGATTCCTTCTCTTTGAAAATTTTTCAATTTAATTTTCAAAAAAGTACTTTGCTCTTGTTCCTCATTTTGCATGTGAAGGGTATTGCATTTCACATTACAAAAAGTTATCAATTTATATTTTAAGCTAAAATGATTTGCTTATGCAAATTTCTTTGAGTTAATTATTTAATCTCATTAAGAATTATTCAACCATAATATATTATCATTTAAATCTCATTTAAACAATAACACATTTTAAAAGAAATTCACAAAATAAGCATGCATAGCTCAAAAACTCATAAACATGCATTTTGATCCTTTTAGGATATATGTTATGTAACAAGTTTATTTTCATACTATTATTATATTTAACTACATTAAACATATAACAAATTCATACCAACAAACATCATACATAATTGTTGGAGAAAAACATGATTAAAAGGCAACAGAAACATTTAAAATTTTTTATAAAACACAATTTTCATGGATCTATGCAATCATCACTCATCAAAACATAATAAAGAGGATATGTCATAAGATAACTTACATGAATATCGATCTCCTTCAATCTTATTCCTCAGAAAAGTTATAGCAAACTTTCTTAATCCCTAACGTAGAGGATCTCCAAACTATCCATACAAGCAGAGAATCATACTAGTAATCAAAATTAAAAAAATTCATTTGAGAGACTAGTAGAAACAAAAACATAAGAGAATAGAGATTCTTGAATCAAATCCAATGAGCTTGCTTTTGAAGGATTAAATTCTATAGCTTGTGCTTGATTTGGATTTTCTTGTTCTTTTCTCTAAAAGAATATGAGGAAGAAGAAGGAGGTAGAAAGATATGTTTCTGTAAACCTAAAATCATATTTTAATTAACCTAATAGGGCTTAAGTGGCACTAGGGCTGACTAGACAACTTATGTGTCATGACACATTAGCTAACTTAATCCAGTCAGCACATGATGTATCTAACATATCCCAAAACCCTAATTAGGCATGTGACAATCACATGCCAATTCTCCTTTAGTCAAGTCATGTATGTACAAGTCATGTAACATATGCACATGCACAATTACGTGCATAACATGTGCACTACACATGCAAACTTGTATCATGTATATATGGAGTTCTACTTGTTAGAATTTCATGATCTATGTATCAAATCAAAGCTCTTTTCATGATTTATCTAATAATATGAAAAATTCAAGCCAACTCATAACCTTTGAACAATATCTCATATTGAGTCAACATTAATTCTTTTCATTTCTAATTCCCTAACTTTTATGTGTGACCTTTTGGGTTCTTGGCCCGTTGGCAACATCTTATAAAATTATTAAATCTCATTCAATAAAATTATCTGTAAGTTATCAGTGGTGTTTGATCATGCATCATAACTACCTAAATGTCAAGAGATCATTAGTTTGACTACAACCCTACCATATCAGATACTACTGTAGTGAACTCTTTTCACCATCCATTATCTCACTTAGGTTTGAGTATGGATTAATGTCAACTTCATAGATGATCAAGCATGTTAGATCATGCCCCAAACTTGATGTTTTATATACCTAATCTTTGTTTCTAAAATTCTCTTATGAACTTATTCACTTCTAGGTATTCCATTCTCGCCAAAGATTTTAGAATCAAAGATTACTACATGCATTATTGAGATAAAACCCCTACATTCAACCTGGGGTGGTGAATCCTTTATTGATATATAAATATCTTCAACTACTTCATACTACACCCAACCTCCTAACTATGAACACCTTCTATGAAGGAATAAAGCACATGAGTCAAAGTATAATAATCCATAGTTAAGATAACCTTGATATCTCAAGTCTAAGTATACTTGCACTACTGATATAAGTGAGATATGTATTTCATAGATATAGATTAATAATCCATATGAAATCTCACTGACAAGGCCTCCAATGAATCAGTATTATAATATTCAATCACATGTATACTTTAGACAACTCATGTTATAGTGAATAAGAATCACCCCTTAATGAAAGTATAACATGTGTTGATCTATCTGCATTAATAATGTCCAATCTGATTAATACTATGATCAGGGCAATTTAGATATTGAACATTTGCATACAATAAGAATCTCATATCATAAACTCTTTATGAATTTCCCTTGTACTATTTCAGTACCTTGGACTTCATTATTTAGTTTAATACTTTAAGTAAAACAAGTATATAAAATACTACACTTAAATAATGAATAATGCCTTTTATTGATTAAATATTCAATTACATATAAAACATGATCCTCTAGAGCATACACTAACAAACTTCCACTTACGTTAGCGCACATCATTCATGAACTTTAACCCCATAGGAGCTACATCCCTATCATGGTTTCTCTGTGTTAATGCCTTTGTGAGAGGATCGACAACATTTTATTGTGTGGAAACTCTGTTAACCTTTACTTCTCCTCTACCAATGATCTCTTTAATTGAATGGTATCTCTTGAGTACATGTTTGGACTTCTAATCTGACCTACGCTCTTTTGCTTGTGTTATAGCTCCATTATTATCACATAATAGAGGAATTGGACTACCAGTCCAAGGAACCACTCCAAGTTCATCAATGAACTTCCTAATCCAAACAGTTTCTTTAGTTGCATCTAATGTTGCAATGTACTCAGCCTTTGTAGTTGATTCTTTTATAGTTTCTTGCTTGGAACTCTTCCAAATGACAACCCCACCATTCATTATGAACACATAACCTGATTGTGATTTATAGTCATCTTTATCTGACTAAAAATTAATATTATAATATCTAGTTATTTCCTATGTATCATAGATCCTTATGCCTAAAATATAAGAAACTTCTCCTAGTCTTTCATGGAGAATTGTTTGGATAACTAAACTTTTATATTCTACACAAAAGATATATCATTTCCTATGAGTAGTATGCCATCCACATATAACACTATGAAAGTGATTGCACTCCCACTGACTTTCTTGTAAACATAAGGTTTATCAACATTTTGAATGAAGCCAAACTATTTAACTGCTTCATCAAAATGAATGTTCTAGCTCCTAGATGCTTGCTTCGATCCATAAATGGATCTCTAAAGTCTATAAACTTTATTACTATCAGTGGATGTGAAACCATTAGGTTATATCATATACACTTCCTTAAGCAGATTTTCATTAAGGAAAGTTATCTTCACATCCATTTGCCATATCTCATAATCAAAATAAGCAAAAATAGTAATTTTAATGGATTTAAGCATAGCCATAAAAGAAAATGTCTTGTCATAATTAATTCCTTGCTTTTATTAATAACCTTTTGCTACTAAGGGAGCTTTATAGGTAACAAAATTACCATCCATGCCTGTCTTCTTCTTGAAGACCCACTTGAACCCTATGGATTTAATCCCATCAGGTGGATCAACCAAAGTCCAAACTTGATTTTTAGACATGGAATCCATTTCAGACTACATGGCCTTTAACCATAAGTCATATTCTGAACTCTTCAAAAGTCTCTCATAATCTAAAGGTTCATCATTCTCAACTAACAAGACTTCCTTGTTTTCATGAACAAGAAATCCATACCTCTCAGGTAAAGTTTGGACTCTAGTTGAGCGTCTGAGATCTTATGTTTTCATAAGAACTATTTATACATTATCATGTAAAACATTAATAGGATCGATCGATTGATTTACTTCATCTCATGGTTATTGAACTTTATCAAGTTCAACCTTACTCCTACTATTTCCTTTTAGAAGAAACTCTTTCTCTAAGAAGATAGCATACTTTGAAACAAAACACCTTTTATTCTAAAGGATGATAGAAGTAGTACCATATGGTTTCCCTAGGATAACCTATAAAATAACATTTATCTTATGTAAATAAGAAAGCATAGGTTTCTTCTTAAATAGCATCTCATATAGAGTAGAGTCAACCAATTTAGATAGAACTTTGTTCACAACATGTACAGCAGTCTCTAGTGCTTAGCTCTAAAATGATTTGGGTAAGTCTGTGAGGCTCATCATGGACCAAATGATATCTAAAAAAGTTCAATTCCTCCTTTCTGATATGCCATTAATTTATGGTGTATATGGAGGTATCCATTGAGATAATATCTTATTATCTCTAAGATAGTCCAAAAACTCTTGGCTTAAGTATTCACCACCTCTATCTGATTGAAGAGTTTTAATACTCTTCCCAAGTTATTTTTCTAAAATCTTTGAACTTTTCAAAAGCTTCAAACTTGTACTTCATCAAGTACAAACATCTAAATGTATGAGTTCTAATGCTTGCTTGGATTTTTCACCTTTTCCTTTAAAGGATGATTTTATCATCTTACCTAATAAATAAGATTCACATGTTTCATATGATTCAAAATCAAATGAATCTAAATTTCTAAGTTTATATAACTTGGACATGCAAATGTTGTTTATATGGCCAAGGTGACAATGCCATAAATAAAGTGGATTAGGATCATCACTTTTAATCTTTTTAGTTTGAATATTGCAAATAAATTTTGAATTATCTAGTATATAAATTCCATTTTCAACATTTGCTAAATAGTAGAATATACCATCTTTGAAAACAAAACATCCATTACCATTAATGCAAATATTGTAGCCTTGTTCTACTAGATAAGATACTAAGATAAGGTTCTTACATAAACTTGGAATATAATAAAAATTATTAAGTTCTAAATTTAAACTACAAGTCAAATGAAAAATATAATTTCTTATTTCTAATGCAGCAACCCTTACTCTATTAGCAATACAAATGTCTACATCACTCCTATTTAGCTTCCTCTTGCTGCTTAGTCCCTACAAATCATAACATGTATGAGATGCACAACCAATATCTAATACCCAACTTTTGTTATCATAAATAACATTAGAATTAACCTCAATAACATATATACTTAAAGTAGAAGGACAGTCCTTCTCAAGTTACTCCAAGTACACCTTGCAATTCCTCTTCCAATAGCCATCTTTATGGCAATGGAAGAAAATGCCTTTAAGGGCCTTCTTTACAACCTTTGATTTTACCACCACCGTTTAGCTTAAGAGTTAGTTTTTTTCCCTTCTTTTAAGCTTTGCCCTTCTTCTTAGAAGAGCTCACTACCATAACCATCTTAGAGCTTTTCTTGTTGGCATCCTGAGCATGCCTTAACAAATTGATTAGCTCTGGAATAGAAGTTTATTCCTTATTTATTTGATAGTCAAGGAAAAAATGCCCATAATTATCATGCAATGATTGCAGAATAAGATCTATTGCCAACTCTACTTGAAGGGTAAATCTTAAACCCTCTAATATTTTAATGTATCCATGCTCTTTTATACCATATGATACAGTAGATGCTCCTTCAACCATTCTGCACCTAAATAGTGCCTTTAAGAGGTCATATCTCTCTATCCTCATCTTTTCTTGAAGAAAGGTCCTAAGATACTCAGTCATGGCAAGAGAGTTCATAGTCTACATAATACTAAGCATGATGCTACTAACTATTTCATCCTCCTTCTTGAACTTAGCATATGCTTCTTTCATAACATCATGGGCATTAGCAGTATATAGGTGTGGATAGGCTTGATCCAAACATGAGCTATCTGTTTGCCTTTCAAAACTATTTTGATTTAGTGAATCCAATCAAAGTAGTTGGATCCATTCAACTTATGTTTAGTAATTTTATGTAAGTCAACCTTTGAGCCATTAAAACTAGAGAAAAAGAAAAATAATGTGTCAATTAAAGCATCATATCATTTTAAAAACATAATAAGGTCTTTAATTTTATTTTTATCTCCCACTATTTTATTTAGAACTAATAGCTCTTAACTATCAATCCAGGAAATTTGCTCTTCACTTTCCATAGTGGGTCAGTATCCAATGACCCTTAAATTCTAATATTGGGTATGCTTAACAAATTAGAACCTAATGTCAATAGGTAGACATCTTATGTCAATCATATCACTATATGACTATTGAATCATTGGGTTATAAACTCTTGATGGTTTATGTTATCTCATGATATAGTACCCTAAACCAGCCTATGAGATCTATTACCTTAAGTATGCTCAACAAATAATAGATTTCATTTAAATCCAACCTATTTTTAAACACTTGGATATACCCAATGTCAAATAGACTTGGGTATGCTCAATAACCCGAATGAAATGAAGCTCTTTATCCTTATTCTTAAATTTGGAAGGCCTTAGATTTAATATTCCTTTTAATGGATTTCTTTCCTTTACATGTTTAAACATACAAGGCGGATGTGTGCATCTAGTGAACCATGCATGGTCATGGCTCATGCATGTAAAACATGCTCATGCATCATAAGCATTCACATATAAAATAACTTATATCATGATGATTATGGACTTGAAATACTACTTAGTTCAAATCTAGGCCATACATGAATTACAACCCTAAAAATTTGAAATTGAAAACTATTTTATTACAAATTTTATCTTGGAGTTCATCTTGGTCCACCTTGCTCATTTTGCTTCCTTTGTTTCTTCTTATATAACCTATGTAATCTAATTACATATTTAAAATATAAAAACCTAAGTTACTTTTGGGGGGAGTAAATGAGAAGAGAAATACAAAGAGTATAAGATGAGGTAGGACTCGTAGGCCCTATTTACCAAAATTATTAAAAAATGCAAATGTTCAATCTCATTTATCCTAGTCCATAATAATCATTATGCCAATATCCATTCATTCATACACATGTAATGTATAAATAAAATTTCCTCTTTAAAGATTTTGGTTTTAATCTTTCTAAAATAATTTTAAAATACTTGTTAGGCTTGCAGTTTCAATACATGTTTTAACTATGTATTGATTTCTTTGAATTAATTATTTATCATAATTAAAAAACCATCCAACCAGTAATATATTAATATTAAATCATATTTAAATAATAATATATCACATGGAAATCAATTACAATAAAATGAGTAAAACTTAGTTAAAATCCATATCATACTCAATTTGATAGTTTAAGAATTAAATTATAAATACATCTAATACATGAATATCAAATTTATTAACCAAATTAATAAATTTAATATGATCAAATTGATGAAAACTGAATAAACATACACAATCAACATCTCATGCATATAACATTAATCCATTAAATTAAAACCCTTTTAATTCAAGTTAAAAACCATCCTTATTATTCTAAAATCATGTTAATAAGTAAATATTTTGATTTTATAACATGTTTATGAATTAAACATGCATAAAACAACCATAAATAACAAGCATGGAACATAAGAACAATTCAACAATCATGTTTGATAAGAGATTGTAAAAAAATTTGTTTTTAAAATTTTTTCTAAATAACCATGCAATATTTTTTAATAGAAATCCATTTTGATGAGTCAAGCATACATGGTTAAAATTTTGTTGCAAAATTCTAAGTATAACTCCTTCACACATCAAAAAAGATGCAAGCACCATACAAGCTAAACAAACCACAATTCAATATTTTCAATGAAGGATTGCATGAAAACCATGGCTCTGATACCATTGTTGGAGGAAAAAATGATTAAAAGGTAGTGGAAACATTTAAAATTTTCTATAAAATACATTTTTCATGGATCTATGCAATCATCACTTATTAAAGCATAGTAAAGAGGATATGGCATAGGATAACTTACATGAATGCCAATCTCCTTTAATCTTGTTTATCAGAAAAGTTATAGCAAACTTTTTTGATCCCTAACATAGATGATCTTCAAACTATCCACATAATCAAATAATCAAATTAGTAATCAAAATTACAAAATTTATTTCAGAGACTAGTAAAAATAAAAATAGAAGAGAAAAGAGATTCTTGAATTAAATCCAATGAGCTTGCTCTTGAAGGATTGAATTCTATAGTTTGTGCTTGATTTGGATTTTCTTGTTCTTTTCTCTAAAATAATGTGAGGAAGAAGAAGGATTTATAAACATATGTTTCTATAAACCTAGAATCACATTTTAATTAACCTAATAAGGCTTAGGTGACATTAGGGCTGACTAGACAGCTTTTATGTCATGATACATAAGATGACTTAATCTAGTCAACATTTGATATGTCTAATACATCCCAAAACCGTAATTAGGCATGTGATAACCACATGTATATTCTTATTCAATCAAGTCATGCATGTCCAAGTCATGTGACACATGCACATGCACAATCACATGTATGGCATGTGCACTACATATACAAACTTGTATCATGCATGTCTAGAGTTCTGCTTATCATAATTTCATAATCCTTGTATCAAATCAAAGCTCTTTTTATGTTTTATCTAATAAACATGAAAAATTTAAGCTAAATTACAACTTTTAAATAATATCTCATATTGAGTCAACATCCATTCTCTTTATTTTTTATTCCCTAACTTTTGTGGGTGACCTTTTAAGTTCTTGACATGTTGGTAACATATTATAATACTATTAAATCTCATTAAATAACATTATATCTAAGTTATGAGTGATGTCACACCTATATACCGATGTAACATGCTCCCGTAGAGTAATTAATAATTCCCTAAGTAAGGAAATCACCAATTATCCTATAAGGGATGTATAAAACTTTTTTGCAATATAACATCTATAGATTAATCATTATGAAGGTATCTAGGTTCCTTTGCTATCTATTAACATGTATACTACCATTTCATAACAGTGTGCATGCATAATAACATATGCATACAATACAGATTAATCATACATGATAATACAATCATCCATCATATGTCATCTATATGTTTAATATAACAAAATATAGTGGTATCGTGAACCCACACATTAGAGGTTCACAATTAAAGTAATATTGCCATGATGATTAGTATAATTAGCTATATAATGTAGAAACATCTTATAATACATTACACTCATCCAATACTGCTCCGAGAATGAGATTCTGTAAAATCAGGCTCCCTATCAACTGTAGATCAGTTAAACCAAATGTTCACTAAAGGGTCTGTCACATCCATATTAGTAGCATCTTTATGAATTTGCATTTTATGCATGAGAATGAATGGTGCATGGAAAGTATGCTTTGATATTCTAGATATGCATATGAAGATGATATGAATGAATGGAATTTCATAAGATCTAGACTTCAAAGTGAAAAGAGGTAAAAGAATAGTTGAAGTAATGAAATCGGAGTATTATGCCTTAAGAAGTGCATTTTGAATGCTTATGAAATGTGGTCCTAATGATGCCTTAAAATGGAATTAATAAGTGAAATGAGTGATTAGATATATTCAATATGATATTTTATATGAAAGTAGAGGTTAGAATGTATATTAGGAAGTAAGAATGAAACTAGACGTGAAAATAAGTTAAGTTGAAAGTAGGGGTATTTTGGTAATTTCACTTAAAGAGACGGGTATTTTTGGAAACTAGAAATGTGTATGTGTGATGTGAGATATGTGTTATGTATGTATGTAATGTATGATATGATTTATTAAGGAAAAATATTTAATTAAATAGAAAAAAAATAATTAAGGAAGAACCAATGAGAAGGTGATAACCAAAATAACATCTATTTTTGGTCTAATATAAATAATAAACTATTAATATAAATAGTACACGTTCTAACCTAGGACAACAACCAAAACAACACAAAAACACAACCCATAAGCTAAACAACATCAAACTGCAACCTCCACCACTAAAAGCAAATCAATTAGGCTTCTATCCAACCATTCACCATCAAATTCACATATAACATCATACAATCAAGAACTCACATCATCACACAACCAACCATGGTTGTCCACAAAATAATCATAAGAAAAGCAACAAAAGAGGAGAAGCATGCATAAAAAGTGAAAAGAGGGCAGCAATTAATTTAATTCATGTGTTTACTTACCTTGAATCATTAAACCTTGAGGATTTTGATTTCCAATCTTAATAAAAGAGAAAGAAGAAGAAAGGTTCTGCTACCTAAAATGTTTTGGAAGTAGAAACCCATAATAAAGGAAGAAAAATACAATTTTAAGCATACTTCTTTGATTTTTCTTCATTCCCCCTCCGCCAATCAAAAGTCACCATGTAGCCTTAACATTCAATACTAATACATATATATACACATTAAGCATTTTAAACCATAATTTCATTGTATTTAATTAGGCAATAATCCAAAATTATCCATGCAACATTCTCATAAATCACCAATTCAAACTATAGGTATAAATTAATATTCAATAAATATACCAAGCTATACTATGTATGTATACCCTTATTTAAATACACATAGAAACATATTCACTAAAAATTCATCAAGCATTCATCACAAACATTAAACACTTCCTATATAACATTTACTTTAAAATACTTTTCTTTCATCAACTTTTCATACTTTATCATTATTAAACATTCATTTCCATATAGAAGCATATTTAATTTATTTCATCACATATATGATTAATGCATCGAAATATGCTAAGTATGTGGACATAACACTTATTCCCAATTATTTTTTTAGCTTATGAATTTAAATTATAATCATTTAAATTGTAATGTATTTTATAATTTTAAAGCAAATTTAATTAATTAATAATTGTATATCATTATTTCTTAAATTGTATTTATTGTCAAATGGCACAAAACAATTCATTTATATGGATTAAACTAAATCAAATCCAAAAATATCTTTGAAAATATTTGTTATGAATTATTTATTTTATTTTACGTGACTTTTAATCATCTGTCATATTTTTAATTTCACATTAATTAATTTATCATTTTTTCATATATTTTTCTTCTGTTGATTTATTATTTCATATTTATACTATATATCATAAATGATGATATCATATTGATAATATTCTTTCACTCGTATTATTACCAGTATTCAATATTGAATCATTTATAGTATTTTTATACTTTTTTTTATTCTTTACAAGTTGATTATTCATCGATATGAGTTTAATTTATGATTTACTATTTTAAAATTATTTATTATTTTAACATATAATGATAAGATGAATATATTTCTTATTAATTCGATACAATAATTATACATAAATTTGCTATTCATTCAAAATATAAAAGTTTTTATTATACAAATAATTATCTTAATCATTATTATTTTCAGTAACAAGTCAACTGTCCTTTTTTTTTTCATTTACATTTATTTATTTTATTGTTAAAAACAAAGATAAATAAAATATATGCATGTGCATGTAAAGCTGAAAATTGAACATATTTTATGGTAAATAATAAATAATAGATTTATTAGCCTGGTCAACAATTAAATTAAACAAAATTTTTAATTATAAAAAATGAGGGATTTTTATTTATAAAAAATGATGATTTTTTAAATATATAATTTTTTAAAAAATTTAAAAATAATGCATTTTTTGGAAAATTTTTCAAACTTAAGTAAAAAAAATATTTTTTGAATTTATTTCAAATAAAAATTCATTATTTTTAAAAGCATTCAGAAAAATATATTATTTTTTGGAAAGATTTATTAATTTTAATAACTTCGAAAATTATTTATCATTATTATAATATATAATAATTAACCCAAAAAAATAATTAAACACAAGATTAGCGAAAGTAATTATAATTGTATTCTTAAGGAACCCCTAGTTTTGATGTCCACTTTAAGCATGAAGCCCTTCCACTCCACCTGTTCAATTAACCCTTTTAATGGTTATCATTTGAATAAGATTTTTAAGATAAAATGTCAAGGAGAATAACAAAAATAATATAAAAAATAAATAATAATCAATTGAGCTATAACATTTTAAATCAATTAAAATACCAAGAAAAATAGATATAAAACATTTATTGATGGGTTTTTTTAAAAAAAATTGTTTTCAAATTATATGACTCAAGACATTGAGGATTATCAAATTAAAGTATGGTAAATGTAAATATATAAAAATTGTGAAAAAATTATTTTATTTTATTTTATTTTATTTTTTTCCAAATATCAAAATTATTCTCTTATATATTGTTTAATATAATAATTTTTATTATAAATTATGAATGTATTGATAAAAGCAATCAAAATTTTTGAAAAATGGAGTTGGATTTTTGAAATAATTAAAATGAAAGATTGGCCGTAAATTCTAATTTGGAAAGCGACCGCTGGAAATTCTGATTTGGATCGATTCCAAATGATATTTGGAGGGTAGTGTTTTATTTAATTAATTTATTTGCAAATAGCATCTAAATTCATAAATACTGACATGGACTCTTCTGCCTCCAATTGCAGCTGTAAGAAAATGACTCATGTTCCCCATTCTGCCCTCCTCTTGAACATGGACTTTTCCATCATAAAACCCCTTCTAACTAAGTTACTATTTTTTTTTCTTTATTAATAATTAATCATTCATATTTAATATTTAATGAAATTAGCATATATTATTATATTATTAATGAATATGTAATTATACGTAATTAATCTAAATTATATAAAAATTAGTAATTTTAAAATGAATTGTTTTTTATAAAAGCTCTCAAATTCATTAATGAAAATGCAACATTTTCTTAAAATTTTTTAGAAATTTTTGGTATGTAGTCTTCAAAATTCTCGAAGGATAAAAATGTGGAAGGTCCCCCTCCTTTACCCTTTTCTTTTAAATCTTCTTCAGGAAGGGAATCCCATAAAAGTACATTATGGGAGTGGTACGTCCAGCCCATTAATGGAACATATTTATTCAACTTATTATTTTTGTTAAAGAAAAAGTACAGAGGATAAAACATTATTAAAATACTTACAATTTATTAAAAAAATAATTAATCAATATTAATTAGCAGTAAATATTTTTGAAAACTATTTATTACTAAATTAATTGCAAAGGGTGAAATGTGATTTTCTTTTTTATTATTATTATTATTATTTAAATAGTTAAGTAAAAAATATATTAGCTGTAAAAGGCAAGAAAGAGAGAGAGGGGGGAGGGGGGGGATAGATTCTGTCTTCTGTCTCCCAAATTTTTTGTTTTTTTCATGAAATAATAATAATAATAATTATTATTATTATTATTATTATTATTATTATTATGGAAATTCTCTTTCAATGTGGAGGGGGCTATTCGTCCACATTGAATTATTTGGGTTCGGTTTTGCAATTTTTGTAAAATCCAAAAGCCGAAAAAAAAGGGGAAAACGTCAACATAATTTTTGTCGTTTTCTGAAAACTCGGAGCATAAAGGGCTAGAAAAGAGAGAGAGAGAATAAGTGTTTTGGAAGAAATGGAAATGGAAACGTGAAACCATACTTTGTCAAAACTTGTCCAATTCATGCCCCAAACAGGTTTTTCCTTCTCCTTCTTCTTCTTCTTCTTTATAAATACCATATATCATTTTTATATTATGTTGCATGATTGGTCAATCATGCAACTAGAGGATCAGACAATTTATTCTGTTTCTGAGAAAATATAAATAATGTAAAAAAATATTTGATAGTTATTTATAAACTGTATTATTCTAATTATTTAATTATCATTTGAGGTCCAATGGAAAAACTATTTATATTTTTTAAAATTTTATCGATTATTAACTTATTTATGAGAGATTGACCTAATAATATAATATATGAAAGCTCTATACTTTTTTTATTATAGATAATATTTTTCAAATTTTTTTAATTCATAATTATACAATTTCATATTTATGTAATATAAAAATTATTTAATGGTATAATCTCATCGTAACATAATCTTAGATCTCTGTTATAATCACTTCCTTATTAAATGTTAATAAAAGGAGACTATCTTAAGGTATGATAGATCTTATGATTAGATCATATGACTAGCATATGATAAAATTAAAAAGAATACCATCCAACAAATCCATAGGAAGATTGCATGTTAAACGTTTCATAAATAAGTTGGAATGATGGATATTTACACACATATCTTAACATAACTAATATTAACATCGATGAACAAGGATTTATTTCTTGCTGATTAAGAAACGAACACAGAATTCAGAAAGGGGAAAAGGACGAGAAAATGAATTCATTCCAGTTAGGTCATGATAGTTCGTCCAACCAAAATAATTCCATTCCCAACATTCTTCTAATCTTATTTATTTATTTCCTATCTATTTTTTGAATTTATAAACGAATGGTCTCCATAATTCCATAAAAGAAATCAACTTTCTCTAATTTTTTGAATTACAATTTCCTGTTTTTATGATTCGTCGTCAGCATCATTATTTAGGTCAAATAGCTTTCCAGTTTAGAAGAAATTTACTGGAAGAATATGGAGTTTTGGGCTGTAAAGGGTTTGGTTCTTTATGAAATTTTACGAACAGTGAGGAATGTTCGGACTGACATGGCAGATGGGACTATTTTTCTTTTTTTCCAAAAAACACGGTTTTTAAAACCTTAAAATTCCACATTAGGAAATTCAATAAATGAAATAAAAATTTCTAACATTCTAGGAAGCTCTGGCGGTACTGTCCGAAACGACAGTCGGATTTGACTTCTTTGGTGAAGAATAATTGCACTCCCCTGCACTCTTTCTTTCTTTAGAAACTTCTTATCTGATAATTTTTTTTTATTATCGAATTATCATAAAAATAATTAAATAATTAATAAGGTTGATCAAAGTGAAAAGACCAGGTTTGACCGAATAATGGAATGACACTTGGGGCATTATGATTAAACTCGGGGGCCGAATTAGAACTGGGATTAGTGGGTTTGATTGGTGCAGTGCCGGAGGAATCGGTATTACCACTTTGGTGGGTGGGTAATGTCTCTGGTTTCACACAGATTGATTAGTGGGGGGTGGGGGTTTATAATGTGATTAAATGAAGAATCATCAACAAAGTTGGGTTTAATTTCTTTCTGAATTATACAGTATTTTGTATCCCACTAATTTCGCTCATTTTTCAATCGGATTGTTCTACTTAATGACCACAATCTGTCGGCTCAGATTTCCAAATAATTGTTATACATCTTGTAGTGATTGATTAGAAAGAGAACAAAGGATGGATATGGAAAATGAAGTGCATCGAGTCATCAACATTCTGCATTTCTAGTTTGAGGTTATATCAAGGATGAAAATCAAGACTAATCAGAAACATCATATTAAAAATAGAACTAGATGTTGGAACAGGACAGGAAAAATGAAAGACCTGGGATCAAACCAAGACAGCTGTACAAATTTGTCATCTATATTGGTACTGCACTGCTCCTTCCTTGGCCTGTCTTAGGAGTTACGTGTCATCAAATTACTAAATCAAAAAAAAAAAAAAGGGAATTTTACATTGAAATTACAGAATCAGAATCGCCGAGGACTGGTTTTGTCAGAGCGTGCCATGCCCTCCTTTTGGATTCTCATGGATGATGACAATGAAATGATGTTTTCTTTCTTCCCTTTCCCTTTTTCTTTTTTCTTTTTTCCTTTTTTCCTCTCTCTGTCTTCAGGATGGCTTTTAATTAACTGGTTGACATCGATAAAAGTAAATTCCATTCCTGTGCTGGTCCAAACCATTTTACAATTCTGTCGATCAGCTTATCGCTAATGCAAAAGGTCAAAAGTTGATTTAATGGGTTTCAAGTCTGAATTCTCAGCACCAAATATGAACCCAGTACATTCTTTCTGTTTGATTCCCGAAATGACTTCTTTTATTTTTGTTCTTCATCTTGACTCTTTGTTTTCTTCATCTAACTTTCAGTTTCAGATCATTACACATACTGCGTGCGTATGTGTATATATATATATATAAATAATCAAGCTTGTTGTGTTAATTCCTGAAGACAAATTAGTCATGTTCTAATCAGATCATCTCCATCATTATCGATTTCTATTCAGACAAACACGTTGAAGGATGTTGCATGATCTTCATGGTATCAATCCCCACCTTCTTCGGCTGATCGTTGCACCGCTGTCATCGCTTGCCGACCACTTTTATGAAACTTGAGAGGACATCGCCTCTGTGCTTCACCAATACATGTCCTCTGCAACACAAAAATCCAAAACTGTCAAATTTATTGTTCTTTCTTCCATGCCAGTACACGTTAAAAAAGAAAAGAAAAAAGAAATACAGCCAAGAAAAGAAAAAAGAAATACAGCCTTCAAGGTCGTGAGACCCACCAAGCAAAATGCCCCATTACAAAATATTATCATATGAAACAAGAACACAACATGACATGTATTTTGTAGTTGATTCCTACCTAAAAATAAGGAAACGTTAATTCATTAATGAAAAATGATTAATCCTAAGTCGGTGAAATAGTAATCCAAAGTTTCCCTTACCCATCTGTGAACACTAATCTTAGAAATCAAATATGTTGGTTATGGTTAAGTAGCTTATTAGAGCTCAAAGTGTTGATCTTAGAGTAAAATTAGGGTTCATACGAGGTGCTTAGAGATCCACTTGCTCCTGATTGTGGTTGGCAGGTGGGGTTTGGAATATGTCCACATTAGCATGTTGCAATGAACTTGGACATCATGACTTTAATAAGCACCAAAATTTTATATTATAAATTACATAAATTTTGAAATTTTAAATCAAACTAAATTTAATTAATTCAATTAATTTTTTAATTTTTCATATCAAATATTTAAATATTTAAATTTGTTTGTTAAATTCTATTAGTTGGATATGAAGTTAATTAATTAGCAATGAAAAGAGATAATGTAAAACAAAGGATGTTGTTTGTTTATGGGAGGGGCGTGATTTAAGAATGTGAATTGCGACACGATCGTCTTCTGTGCCGGACCATGCTCACATTAAAAGCTATGTGAAAAGAAAAAAAGAAATTCATTATTATTAGGCAACTTGGATTTTCTGTGAAGTGACAAGTGTCCTTTAGTGCCACTTTTCCAAACCCAAATATTAATATTTATGCATGCATGTCTATCATTTACATAATGTTATCTCATACCATAATTCATCCCTCCTCATCTATTCATTAACTATTAGAGATTCATCAAATATATATCCATTCAGAATTTTAGTATTGCTTTTAACTAGAAAAAAATAATTAAATGGATAATATTTAATAATTTTGATATCATTTTTTAATTTGTTAAATTTTAATGGTATAGATTTTTAATTTTCAGATTTTGATTTCAATAATAATCAAATAAATATCTTAATAAGATTTATATCAAGTGTCCATGCAAACAAATGAATCAAGTTAAAATTGAATATCATGAATATTCATGCGTAAATTAAATTTTATAATATCAATTAAATTTTAGTATCATGAATAGGAGCAATTGTGAAGGAAAATTATTGATAAACAATAAAAAAAATCAAATCAATGTTATTTAATTTTATTTTAATTTTAAATTTTACAAAAAGTAATTTAATAAACCAAGACCCACCCTTAATCATTATTATAAATACCGAAAATGTAATCAAATTTATAAGATGAGGAGAGACTATTTAAATAAAAAAAAAAGAAGGGTCAAAATGAACCCAAATTATGAGTGGTTACATATGGGATGTCCATCATGAAAACAACTGACATTACATGAACTGAACAAAGGCAACAAGTTCTAGAATTAAAGAGAGATCTCTGGTGCATATAATTGGAGCTGCTAAGAACAAAAGACATGCTACTATTTTCCAAACACAGCACATCCACATGCCTATGAATCATATATATGTTTTATTCCTTCTAACAATCTATTATTCTCTACAATTTTACGAAAACAACATAAATTATGTCTTTTTCATATGTGGGTTTCGTTTTGCTCAATGTAGCAATGCCTTTCGACTGCTATATACCCTGATTCCAATTATTTTAATGTGCTCGATCCAGTCCTATCCCATCTGTAACTTGAATCTGTATTCATGACAATCATATGAAATCATCTTTATTGGTGATTGGATGATCGATATTTATGGACTCGTAGAAAATATAAAATCTTATCAGAAGTTGCAGTCTAATGGATTAACATTATTTTGTAAAGAGGAGTTTTCTTAACCACAGATGCACTGACGTTACAATGATATTTTCTTTTGTGGACGATAATCAAGCGAAGCTGAGAACGACTATTACAGCAGCTTCTCTTGGCAATCGGATAAGACGATGAACGTAATAACTGAATCCATGTTCATGCATACAGACACCGCTGAATCCTTGTATGAAATCCTAAACATGAGATGAAAACTTGTTCAAAGTAAATAATCAAGGTTGGTCATAGGATGCTGCCCTACAAAGGAAAACAACAAAAGACTTGACGTGAATGTTTTAAAGTATCTCTCAAAGGATTAAGTGAGAAAGTTACAGATTGTGGAATAAGCAGGGAAGAAAGGGCCTACCCAAGGAAGAGGACAGGAAATGGTGGTGACCGAAGTGAAATGAGCAGCGACCATTACCTTTTAATGGAAAACGGCATCCTGAAAGTGATATTCATGGCATTTATAGAAACGTGGCAGTCGATGGTTGCCTCTTGTAAGTAAAGTTAAAGAGAAAATGGAGATGAATTACTCGGTTGGATTATTCTCTTATGACAGTTTTAATGCGTCGAGACAATTTCTCTCACGTATATATATATACACACACACACACATACATATGTTAAAAGGGTGGTAGATGATATAAGGGTTGACGTCAACATTAATATCGACCAAAATTGGAGGTGACAATGGGGTGGGGTTCAGTTTTGGATCAAACCGAACACTTGTATTTGTACGATTATGTGTGCGCAGCTTGGGAAACTTGGGCGTGTCGTGTTTGGTCACTTGAATTTTGTCACTAATTGGGTTGTCGAGTTCTAACCCTAAACATCATCATTATTACATTTATATCAGAGATATATGCATACTTTTCAATAAAATTTTTATATCAAATAATTTTTTAAATTTTCAATGCGCCTCCGCTCATTCTGATATGTACATGCATGGTTGCCTCCACACCAAGGCAGCGTTACTGGAATCCTTACCAGCGGTTAAACCCTTAAATTCTTAGACGTAACAGCGTGATAGCTAACAAATGAATGAAGCCCAGAATGATATCCTTTATTTCTTCTTTATCAATTACCAGAATAACTCGTCTTCCTCGACACTAGAGTTCTCGACATGGAGTCGAAACCCTGACTTTCAGACCTCACCAAGGAAGACATATGTCACTGAATTATTAGGGCACCCATGAAGATAATTTCTTGAAATAATTACTTTACAAGCGTCTTGGTTTGCATGCAACTTGAGACCATTATTTTCTTATTTGTCCTGACAAGCCGGCCGCCATTATCCTTGATGACATGCACGTTGAGTTGTTTTACCATCTTGGGGACCTGAACTTCAGGTGATCAAGATGGTAGTTTCGTGGGTTGATGTTGAAAAGTGGTGAGAGCTACGCCATTTATTCAGTTAATTTTTGGTTTCTTGTTCACAAAAGCCTCTGTTATACTAAAATCCAGGTTATTAACCATTAAAGTATGTCTTCTCCAAAAAAAAAAAAAAAAAAACCATTAAAGTATGCAACCATGGCTGTGGGCTTCATGATTCCAGAAAACATATCTTCCTATGTAAATTTTTTGTTTTCAACACTCAAGATTGATTAATTACTCTCTCTAAAAAATATTAGAAATATAGTTAGACTTAATAGATGGAAACATCAAAGTATTTTTTCAATTATATCTCAAAATTACATAAATAAATAATAAATATCAAATGATTACAGTAACCCTTATAAATACAAAAAAATTCCATGAAAATATATTAAAACCTCCAATTATGATACTTTCCATCACTCAAATGATCAACTACCGTATCGATTAAACGACCACAATCTTCTAAGGTTATTTCCTTAGTGCTCTTAGAAATGACAGAGCTCCAACCTTGGTTGTTTCCTTCTTGTTTTCCTTGTGTCATTTGTTATCTTCAAAAAATTTTTATTGAAACAACAGATAACTCAATGCAATCCACTGCAAAGGAAATCGTCTATTGATTGATTGACTTCTAGTATCTTGTCCTTTAGTATTTGTTCCCTTTGCTGCTCCATGCATACCTTTTAGCTTTAAGCTCTTATTCTTTGGTTCTATACACGAAGACTTTTATTTTTTTCAATTTATTACTTAAATGTTTAAACATCACACACCATTAAACATAAATATAAAATTATTTTAAGACCTCTAAATTTATTAAACAATAATAATTAAGTCCCTAAGCTTTTTTTTTTTTGCATTTTTGTTTATTAAGCCTTTTTATTTGTTTATTATTGACAATTAAAATTATTTACAAGATTATAAATTTATCAAATAAAAGAATCAAGATACATGAAATCAATAAAATAAAATAAATATTTTATAGCATTTTTATTGTTATGATGATATCATTCTTCAATAATAATGTATTATTTTAAGTTTTATTATATTGAATTAATTAATTAATTAATTATCATCCTTGTAATTAAAGTTTCAGATATAATGAATAATTTTTAATTAAAAAAATACTGCTAAATGTTAATACAATAAGATCAATATTTTTAAATAATACATCCTTGTTTCTAATTTATGACTAGTATGATATTAAATAAGAATAACAATAAGTAAACTAAATCTAAATTATTGCACTGATATGTTTCCGATATAACTTTGCATTTATTAAATAATAAGTAAATATATATTTTTGATTTTTCATAAACAAAATTATAACCCTTTTGGAAAAAAAATTAGATTGAAAAATTATACAAATTTTAAGGGTTTGATCAATAAAATGTATAAACTTCAAGAGATCAACTAATAAAATTTAACAGTTCAGAGGTTAAAAATAACTTTTATTTTTAAAAAAAATCCAAAATATGCTGATGACATGAATGATATATTTTGTAATTTTTTAATTATAGATGTAAATGAGTAAAATTACTTATATATTATTTAGAGTTTGATTTGATAAGAATTCATTCAATAAATGAACCAAGTTCAAGCTATATAATATTCAACTTGTTGAAAATTATGAATTAGTTGGATAAAAAATTTATTAGCAAACTCATAATTAAAAAAATTAATTTAAATATACAATTTATAAATTTATAATTATATAAAAATATTTATTAATTTAATTATTAATATAAAATCATAAATATTTATGAAATATAATACGTTTATTAATAATTTTTTATTTTTTAAATAAAAATAAAAGTAGTTTATTTTATATTTTATAATTTATTAGACTCATTTCAAATTAAATTAAACTCGTAATATATAAAAAACTAGAAAAATTTAATTCAAATTTATTTAATTATAAATAAAATAAACTTAAAGTTGATGCTTTGATTTAGATACAAAATTGACTAATACAGGCCCTGCCTTGATGATGTTTTTTCGCCCAAGAAAATGAAATTATTATTTAGAAATATCGTTTTAAAAAATGAGTGTGTATAATAATATTTTTAGAAAATCAAATAATTTATTTAACTAATTTAAAAAATGTTTTTTTAACTTCAAACTGTAATATCAAATACATTCGAAATACATGCAAATATAATAATATTTTTATGTGTATATTATAATATTATTTATATTTGAACCATTAAAGGGATTAATTTGCAGGTTTACGTTATTTATAATATAAATATAATAATATACAATAAAAATCATAGGATATTAATATATTTTTACTTGATATATTATGGAATATACAATTGATATACAATATATTGAATATATTAATATGTAGTAAATAATATACGTACGAAAAGCAAAAAGATAACAAGTTGAATACTCTGCATTACAAGTAGAAATGCCATGGAGTATTTTCTAAATGTGTAACAATGGATTTCAAGCTAGCCCAAATTCTCATATGGGCTTCTGTCTTTCATGGGTCTACCCTAATTTTCAAAGTTAAGATTGAATTGTCCGGTCAGAATTGATCGAGTAAAGTTCATTATGTAATTGGATACAAATAAGTCGGTAAAAGATAAATAGAAGAAGTTGATGAAAGAAGAATAAATAGTGATTCAGAACAACTGATTCAGTTTTATTCTGTCTTCAAGTTAATGATCTCTGTCGTGTCATGGTGGAAGCTTGCAGCTTACAAATTTTAACCAAGTTTCCGGCGTCCACAAAAGAGACTAGAATGATGTCATTTCCATGCAAGGCCATGAAGTTTCGTGAAGTGCCCTCCGATATCTGCTATGAATCACCTGTCTCTGATACTTTTAAATATTGCTAAGCATCCATCTTGACCTCAGCAGTAGAAAGACTGCTCCCAGAAGATTGGATTAGTAAGAACCGGTCTAAAACAATCAGTTTCTCCGTTCCGTAGCTCTTTCTTATCACCACACTTGAAATAGATGAAATGAACCCTTTTACGACGAATTTCAACATAAGCCAAGATGTTCCACTGCTGGTGAAGCCGATAAGGCAATACTGTCGTACTTGCAATAACAGTCTAAATATGGAAGATCGATTATTGCCCTTGTAAATAGTTCCCCGAAGAACTTGGAGTAGGGAACTTTAGAAACGAGAAGCCATAGCAAAGAATTAGGAACCCTGCCAAATACATCAGAGCTCCGGCGGTTGGTGATTTTGCATATCGGATCCTAAAATCTGCACATGCCTTGAAGAAGATACATAATTAAGCTGAGGGTATTTGAGGGGTTTTCCCAGCAGGATTATACTTCTTAAATTATCTTATTATATCATTAATAAATTTATAATTCTATATTATATTATTGAAAAATTTATAATTCTATACGATAAATTTAAATCTTATATCAAATCATTTTTATTTTTAGTATTCTAAAATTAACTATTTAAAGATGATATTTTAAATTATTTTATTTAATTTTCTCTTATGATATTTTTAAAGTTGTATTCTTTTTGAAAAACAACTAAACATTTAATATATTATTTTTTTTAGTTTCAATGATTTATATTTTTATTAAATTATTTGATTTTATGCTCTAAAATGTAATTATATTAAGATATAATATTTGAATGGTTAATGAATTTGAATTATTCTATATCTTTTTAATGTTTAATTTTTTGAAGATTGATTAAAATAAAAATATAAATTAATGGGTACAGTTTTTTAATTAATTAACCAATATATACTTAATGATTAATGATAGTTTAGATTTAAATTTAATGATTTTAAAAAATCAATCCCTAATTCGTGTCATTAGAAAAACTTCAATTTATCCACAATATCAAGAAAAAAGTGGAGATGGAATGGCAGCAGTACTCCTAGTGCGTATTTTAGCAGGGAGGCGCCGCTTAATTTAAACATCGAACTAGCCGTTGGACAAAGAAGAAAAAACTAACGTTCGAATTCTTCTTTTCAAGCCCTAATTCCTGATGCTTCTTGGAAACGACCTCGTTTTGGTAAGCCAACGCTCTCTGTTATAAACACTGATTCATCCTCACAACACCCCTACATTCGTATTCTCTCTCTCTCTCTCTCTCTGCGGCTTGAAGAAGAAGAGACCAAGAATTTATGCAAGAAGACACCCACCTTTTCTTCTTATTATTTGAGAAAGCCAGAAACAGAAGGAAATTTCTTTTACTGCTGAAGAAGTAATGGCAACTGTCAATGGGTACCAAGCCAATACACCCGTGACTCCTTCTCCTGCAGGGACGCCATCGAAGCAGACCATCCCGACGGCGAAAAGTGTTGACAGTCAATCTGTGCTTAAACGGTACTGCTAATTCTTCCTTAATCTAGAGTGAATGGAATTGCATTTAGGGTTTTATGTTATTTTGGCAAATGAAAATTACGTGCTTTTCTAATGCTCGTTCCTTTTTCTTTTTTTTTTTCTTTTGTCATGGGAGCAGGTTGCAATCTGAATTAATGGCATTGATGGTAAGCGAATATTTCCGCATATAAATTTAGAGAATGTTTGAAAGTTTATTATCTTATGAATATCGGTGAAGTCGCTGATTTCTGGTATGAATCTCAACGTGCAGATGAGTGGAGAATCTGGGATATCAGCTTTCCCTGAAGAGGACAACATATTCTGCTGGAAAGGAACAATTACAGGAAGCAAAGACACCGTCTTTGAAGGAACTGAATACAAGCTCTCGCTTTCTTTCCCAAATGACTACCCTTTCAAGCCTCCAAAGGTCAAGTTCGAAACCAGCTGCTTCCATCCTAACGTAGATGTTTATGGCAACATTTGCCTCGACATTCTTCAGGTAAAGTCGTACCTGTCAAGCTTGCCTGGCTTATATATATACTTGGCTCTCCAGCTAAGTAAGCAGGTTTTCTGGAACCGAAGTTTGCTGATCATGATTTTTACATTTGCAGGATAAGTGGTCATCCGCCTATGATGTTCGAACAATTCTCCTATCCATCCAGAGTCTGCTTGGGGGTAAATCTCCATTTGTGTTCATTGCTCTGCCACATTTCATTGTGATTCTGGAATTTTCTATAATTCATTAACAATTTTTTCTGTCTGTGTGATGCCCAGAACCCAATATAAGCTCACCTCTAAATACCCAAGCAGCTCAACTATGGATCAATCAAGAAGGTACATTAATTTCTACAGTTCTGAGAATCTGCCTGCTTTCCTTTGTTAGATATCGCAATCTAAACAATTAAATGAATGGTTGTTGCAGAATATCGGAAGATGGTGGAGAAGTTGTACAATCCTCCAAGTGCATAATAATTCTTCTGGTCTGCTAGTTTTATATAAATTTTTTCTTTTTGGCCTTGTTGGAATGTAAGAGAGGAACAAGGCCATTTTCTTATGATTCTTTTTTTTTTCTTCCTTGCATGCCCTCTGCTGATCTGTTGTTGTTCTGTATTTCCAACTATCCTCTCTTTAATGTTTCCTCAAGGCTTGCCTTTTCATGATTCGAATCAATATTCATTTAATTTCTCTGCTGGTGTTGCTCCAATCACAAGTGATGCCTATGGGGTTGGATTTCTCAAGAACAGGATCTCAATGTGATGCATAATTCAATATAGTTATCAACTATATGAAGATTTACCATTCTTACAATGCCATCTTCTCATCTTTCTCTTTTGCATTACCAAATTACCTCCTTTGTAAATTATACACATGTTTTCCCAGCACCAACATAATTGATTCTCCATCTTCATCGTCATCAATTTTGAGCTTGTCGTTTGTAGTTACTTGGGTTTCTTCAAATTTTCTTTCAACTTTGTGCATTGATGTTCAATGTGACCAAAACTCATCACAACAATACCATTTCATCTTTCTATGATTTTTTGGTTGAGACTTTGATATTTTCTTATTACATCTTCTCTTGTCAAGAACTTTCACCCCTCATCATCATTTCATTTATTCTTTAACATTGTTGTGCCTCCACTTCGGTGTTATCTTCCCAGTAGACACTTCGCACTAATGACTTGGATAAAGAAACAAGTAACAATACAGCTTATTCCTCATCTTCAACCTTTTCGCTAGAAGTTTCTATTTAAGATACTAGCTAATTAAAGTGAAACTACCTTTTCATCAAAAAATAAAAGTTCTAAGTTTGGAAGCTAGCATGTTATTACAGAAGAAATGAAAATGGGTATTTACAGGTAAATTTTGGTTTTGATTAAATTCTGTTAAATGGGTTTGGATGATGGAGGAGGGAGCCCAACAATGCCTTCCATCCAAGGATCAAATTCGCATCCCGCAACGTTGCAGGCATTCATCAAACTGTAGCATTTCATCTCTAAGGCAGTAACTGTTTAATTGGGTGTCCTGTTAAACAAAGAATCACGCACACGAAAAGGAAGATATGATTGTAGCCTTATCTTGCTTTACAATAAAAGCCTCGTCAGGCGTAATGGTGAACTTTTGATTTACACCGTATGATGGGAAGAGATCGCGCTCCGCTCCCCAAATGATACAAAATTCTCCGCCCCCAGAGATGAAGCATACCCATCGGACACCCCGCGGCTGCAAGCTTCGAGAATTGCAGAGACTAGATATATCAGTATCGTCTGAGATTTGAGGCCTGCATCCATGCTTGAATTTCAGACATTGAACACACGTTTCTTGAATAGATCAAAATTATCATTTTCTCAATTTTCATTGCCATCAACGAGGAATTGTTATTGACAGAATCAACGATATACAAGTGGGAATAAAGGAGAAAAAAAATATAAATCAAAGAACACAAGGTACAATGAGAACCAACATGAAAAGATGATGTTCTAAAGACTACAACCCTTTTAATCTATGGAGTAGTAAATTTAAAACAAAAAATTTTACATTTACAATGGCTATACGTATGTATCAATATCATATATATATATATATATATAATATTATAAATGCTGTACCCTACCCACCTTGTAGGATGAATATGAAGCAGCAAGGAGTGCTGCACCAACGCCTGAACCATCTTCTGTGGCCTTAAGAATGACATGTTGGGCGACTTCTTCACCCAGTATTTCATTGAAAGCTTCATGCAAGTATTCCCTGAACATTGTATATCTTGTATATAATCCACCTTCTATTGCCACAACTGTTCTTCTTATCTTTACGTCGCTTCTTCCTCTTCCGCTGGTGATGCCACCTGTCCCATCCCTTCCAATTTTCTTCAAGATTCCAACGATCCCAGCAGCTGCCAAACGTGCAGCCCTACGTGTTACTGCATCACATACTCTCACAACGAGCTTTCTGACCTTCAAAGGAACCTCTGAAATCTGATGCAACCGCAAACATGCAAAAGCAGGGAACACAATTATTAATCCTATCCCCCATACTTAAATTTTAAGCCAAAATAAGAATGTCATCCACCTACCCCCAGAGTTTCTTCCAAGATATTAGCTACTTCCTTCAGATCAGGAGAGTCGTCTTCATGCATCTTAGCCACTAGAGGTGTTCTTCACAAGCACAAAAAGGTGATTAATACTAGTCTTTACGGTA
This sequence comes from Dalechampia spathulata, assembly GCA_948192965.1. NCBI lineage: Eukaryota > Viridiplantae > Streptophyta > Magnoliopsida > Malpighiales > Euphorbiaceae > Dalechampia > Dalechampia spathulata. Next base: position 31,149 of record CANYBF012021795.1, read on the forward strand.
GTTGAAGACCCAAAAAGACTGTATATTAAATTATATTGTAAGCATAAAACAATGAGAAGTGTTCTTGTGAATGTTCAAATGACTGCATTCCTTCCGAGTTTGACTAGGCCAACATGTAAAAAGGTGTTCAAGAGAAACAAAATAGAATCCGTTACAAACTATATAGAGAAAAACTAATAAATTTGAACAAAGTGCAGTATAAGAAACCAGAGAAATGTGTGAGAGAGAGGGAGAACAGTCATACTTCAAAATAAAAGGGACTGACAGTCTGGAAGACAGAGGTCCAAAGATATCAGATTCTTCGGTCATTCTGAGAATCACTCTCCTTACAATGTCACCTAGATACATTCCCGATATCATTTTCTCGAAACCCTGCAGCAAAATCCTTGAACGTTGAACACCAGGCTGTTTCCTTTACAGAAATCCATAGCATAATAAAAACAAAAAAAATTATTCTCCTTACCTGATCATTCGGATTAGGGCTTTCAGCATCCAAATCAATATCATAAGTAGTTCTCGGCAAATGAGATGACCAAAAATTGCCCCACTCCATGTTGACAACCTGATTGATAGATATGGAACAATGTAAGTAGAAAATATTTCAATAATATTACAGAAGAAACATGACTCCGAACAAGACAAAAGAAAGGATACCATGCATCCAGAGGTTGTTAGCAAGCCTTGACATTTTATGATAGCTTCAGCCCTTTCTAGATAGCAAGCATTGGTACCAGTTCCAATTATTACTGCAGCAACAGTGTCAGCATCATAATAATGACTGAGAGCTAATGTTCCCACAGTATCATTTACCTGCTTAAAACAATACATAAAGTTATGTTTGTCTCCCTTCTTGTTTCTGTCCTTTTCACTTGGGTAATGGATGTTAAAAAACAATCAAGAAAAAATATTTTATTGATTCCAACTGCAGTCTAAATCACCATAACAAAGATTCCAATGTTGATCCAGCTATTCACAACAGCAAAATAAGTGAAAATATCATGAACTTAAAACACATAACATGTTTTTGTGATAAGACGTTTCACTCAAAAAAAATAAAGCATGTTACTATAGAAATAACTGAACATTTTCTGAAAAGCACCAAACTTCTCATCTACCCTGATACTCCAAGAAAGAATGCCTGTACAGTTGCTTAACTCATTTGGCCGAGGGAAATAATTTAGCAGATGAGAGAAGTGCGTTAGAAAGACATAAAGTGCTCACCAATACTGCAACCTGCATATCTAAACCACTCCTGGCCAATCCTGCTTGTAAACATTCAACAACGTCTCTTCCAACCTGAATCATTCATGCAACGCTTGTAAGAATCTACACCGTGACTTGTGAAGCAATATGAAGAGGGGGGAAAATATGTCAAAAAAGGAATACAAAGGGTGTCAAGCATTATTAGATTCATTACACCACAAAAGCAGTATAATGAAATGCTAACATTACACCACAAAAGCAGTATAATGAAATGCTAATTTATGAGTTATCCTTCACTTTTCTCTCCTCCTTTCTTAAAAATTAAAAGCATAATTCAGTTTCGGCACAAGAGGAAATATGTAGCTTGTACTTGGTTTTCACAAAGTTTTCTTATATTAAGCACCTCGGCTATATTTTATCAGAATATTGTCCAACTAACCATGCCTTCAATATGATATCCTTTTGTCCACTTGATAAGGATCCCTGAAACGGCAGATGTCTGTTTTACTGGAAAAGAAAATGTAAATCCAAGTTCCCTTCTTCTATCCAAGGAAAACTCAGAATTATTTTCTTCTTTTTGAACAAACTGCTTTAATGCTGAAGCAATAAAGTCAAAAAGATCCTGCAGCGCAAAAGAATGCATCAATTTTATCATTATAAATAGATATTAATTCTTATAAGTTTCTTCCAACAAAAAGGAGTACAAACTCAGTAACCTCACTAGTGCCTGTCATCAAGTGCTGTGGGACGGGTTGACTATCCACATCCTTTGACAAGATCAAAGATCTTCTACCTCCAAGCTGAACCCGCAGGACCCTAAAATAAGTACCCCCAAGATCCAGTGCATAATAAGTTCCCTTCTCACTCCTGACAACAACATGAAAATCAATTTAACGTTTCATCCTAAGTGAAAATAAGGAATATTTCATGCAATGTCAAACAAATATATAGCAATCCCCAATCATGACATCAAATAAGAGGATTAAAACCAGAAACAGATGATCTCTCAGTCATATGGTACAGGGTTCACTTTAGTATTGAAAGTTTCAGCTAAGACATCCTTTTGTCACAAAAGTGGGGCTTAGATGCAACCAATTCTGAATAAAAGCTCGTTTATTCATACATGTTGACCATTGAACTGCTAAATAATAGCCAAGGAATAGAAAGTACATCAGTATAAGGAATCCTAAATAGCAGCAAAATACAAAACATAATTTGCAAATCAAGAAGAGATATACATTCTAAAAATAAACTTTGAAGAATCTATTTGCACTAAATGCTAGAGTAGGCACCCTCACACACATTCCCAACTTAGCGTATCGGGCAAATCTTCTATGGTACAAAGTGGCTGTTTAAACCATAAGTATCATGCATGCCATATTCAAATTAAATGGCTTTTTTTTTTTTTTTTATCTGTTCCTTGTACTAGGTTTTCAAGTTAAGAAGTGAAAAAAGCCATACAAAAATATGTAGCACAGCAACCGAAATTCTCACACCAGGTGTAATGTGAAATTCTCATGGAAAAATACAAACGCAAGCTTGAACTCCAGAGCTAAACACATTCTACATTCCCACAATCACTGTAAAAGTCCTCCTACATTCCCACAATCAAACATCAATAAAGCAAAATCTGAAAAGTGTGGACATCCTCACGAAACAAGACAAGGCAATTTAGCAAACTCGCATCAACTTACAAGTTGAAAGCTTTAATTTGAGTAATTTGGGTACAGTATACAGGGAATTTAAAACTTATGATTAGAGTTATATGATAGCATCAGGAAAAGAGGAAAAGGGACGATTTGTGTATTCATGGTTAAACAAAAAAAATTTGTAAATTTTTAACTATAAGGAAAAGAAAATTTTATATGGTTGTTCTTAAGAATGAGAGATGCCATCCACACGGAAAAAGGGTACCAGTTGGGAAAGATCACAGTTAAGGAACCTAAGCATACAGTATTCCTCAATAGATGCTGAAATGGGAACAGGAACAGAATAAGAAGAGAACCTTTAAGATTCTAGTAACCTTGTCAACCAAGTGTTGAATCATAAATATTAACAATGCAAACATTTATTTATCCCAATGATTTAACGAGAAAATAACAAAAATATTAATTTAATTTACAATTAGACAACGAAAAATACCCTTATGATTAATCCCACTTCTGGAAACACTGTATCAGAATCTAAAACAGTGAACTCAGTGGACAAATGAATAAATAAGATAAAGGTAAATTTTGGCTTGAAATGTTTGCAGGCAATGAACAGAAACAATGACAAGGTTGCCGTAAACAAGAGCAGAATTTCAACACAAGATCACAATTCGTTAAGAAAACCAACAGACGAAAGTTATCGTCTTCGGTTAGAAAAACAACCAGAAACAAGGGGCAATGAAATGCCAAAAAAAACTACCACAGCGACAAATTACCTCCCACCCAACTCCATGCGTAAATGAAATTAATATGAGATAGAAGGATAGGTCTAATGCAATTCACACAATGAAAGAACAATAAGATCAAATACCACAACGGGTACACCTTGCTGGCTGATCAGATACAACAACAAACCCCTTCCCGTTCCAGAGACAAAAAAAAAACAAGAACTCTGTTTAATCGCCCACCAAAAAACAGCAACTAGAGCCTTTGTCAAAAAACAGAAAGAAGGACCATTATTTATCAAGCAAAAGATGGAAGATTACCCAGAAGGCAAACAGTCAATGAAAGTAAGCAACATTTTAAGCTTGGACCCTCCTTCAGAGGCCAACCCAGCATGCATCTCTACAGCCATAGCATCAACCACTTGTCTTAATCTCCCAACTGTTGTCTCGCATGATTCTTCTAACTCCTTCAACAGCCCCACCACTCTTCTCCACTTTCTTCTACTCCTTACCCTCTTTCCCACCATCACCCCGGCCACGGCACAGGCAGCCGCCGCCACCCCCACCGCCACTCCCACCGCCAACTTTCCCATCAGCACTATAATCGACGGTTGCTTTAAAATCTTATGTGCCAAACCGACGCCGCTTCATCATTAATGCTTTTATTTGTGCTCTAATATTCATAGCCCAGAAATGACCACTCCTCGTTTTTCCTAAGAAGTTCGGATATGAGGAAATCCTTCCCCAGCCCGGGGCAGTTTCTTATGGATGATAATCGCCGGTGAAGGTTCCCAACTGTAGGCAAACTGTTTGAAAAAAGGCTTAACAAAAAGTTAAATATTTTCTTAAGTCGATTTTTCTTTTTCTGAGGGAAAGAGAGAAGGCGAAAAAAATGGGGTTTTTGCGCTAAATAAAAGCGGTGGACTGCGTACGACTCCATACTTCTTATATACGTCAAAAAAAAAAAATCCCAGATTTTCCACCGTATTCTTTTCTATTTTAATTTCTTTAATTTACATAAAATAATATAATTTTTTACATTTTCTATAAAACGTATACTTTCATGGTCATCCAAGTCCTTATCCTTGTCCATACGAGAAAATGATGGACGGATTTCTTTTTTAAATATTTATGATTTTTGCTTCGATTATGTTGGGAACCATGCAATCCAATATCTATTTTTATGATAATTCATTCTTAATATAATGATATTAATATTACCTTTTCTACTAGAAAAAAAAAACAAAAAAGAGAAGAGGCTCTGTATATACTTGTTTGTGCTCATTTTAATTGGATATTTAGTTCAGGATATGATCGTCATTTAAAAGCTACAACCTCCATTAATGCCTTTTACTACGGTATGCTGTATTCCATCGTATATATACATATATATATATATATTATGCAAATAAAAACAACTCATAACTAAATTAATCAGGTAAATTTTATAAAAACATTTTAAAAAAACCTTCCAAAATAAATCAGAAAATTTATATATTTAAATAAGAAAAAAAAGTAAATTTAGTGTTTAAAATAAAAGATAATCTGGGAAACTTTTTTCAATTTATAAATATTTTAAATTGCTTAAAATAAATATATTTAACTTATGTAACAGTTACGAGTATGTGTTATTAGAGTGGCAATGTAGTGTGTATATAAAAAAGGGAAGTGGGGAAAGGGGGGGAAGGAGAAACGGCGACGGTAGCTGCGTATCGTACTTGCCAGCTGTGACCCCTCATATTCCAGCTGTGTTCACAGATTCAAGCTTACCCCACCACACACCTTACCTTCCCTCTCCCATTATTTATCCCTTTTTACCCCTTTTCCACACTACTCCCCAACAATACCCCTATTCTATTTTAAACCTCTTTTTAATTATTTATATACTTATTTATTATTAGTTAGATTATACATCAATTCTTCAATTCACACAAATAAATGTAAGTCCAACATTAAATATTAAATATTACAATTATATCTTATATTTTATATAATATTTTAAAATTGTTATATTTTTCTCTCTGGTCTTCAAATTCTCATATACAACGTTTTTCTAATGGAAAAAGTTTGACTTTTATTTTTTTCCCATTTTAGTATTTTTTAAAGAAGTTTTTGAAATTTGTCTAAATTATAAATATCCACGTAACAAGTTGGCCGAGTCCACTAAATGACCGGAACCGTACAATTCTGTAAGATTTTCATTAAAAAGTCGTATCCGGTCATCGGACTTGCGATTTATAGCGGCTACTCTCGTATTTGTCATTCAGATTTTGAGCACGTGCCCTTTATGAATCCAACTGCAGGTTGGGGCTGAGGTCTGCTTTCTGATAAAGGGGCCCACGCGATTTGACGTCGGTAGTTATTTTATTTTTATTCACTTACAAGGAGAGTTAATACCCTTAATTTCAAGTCAATATTAGACTCATCAGGTTTTTAAATTTAAATATATTAAATTCAATCAATTAAAATTTAAACATATCAATATTACTTTCAATATAATTTATTAAATTTAAAATTTAAAGTCTAACAATCATATTTGATATCAACTAATAATCATCCGTGATCAAAATTTATTAAATATAATAAAAAAATTAAATAAATATTTACTTTAAAATATCTTTTAGAAAAATTAATTATGATTATTAACACGGTAATCACGAGGGGTGTAAGGAGGAGACTCAACAGTCAGACATGAAAACACAGATAGACACTTTGGAATATTCCGCGTAGAAATTCTCCAATCACCCCACCCCACTCCATTATAATAATAAATATTATAATATTACGTTAAATTACTAGTTCTCGACTTATGCATTACATGCTACATAATACCATGTTTTAATGCATTGAAATGATAATATTAAAATTCATTATTGTTTTTCTAAACAAATAAAAATAGTCATTATTGAAATTTATCAAAAAATATAGATAAAGACAAGTTCCCTCGACCACGACAATTCCCATCCTTTCATCAATACTAAACACCTTTTCTTTTCTTTTGCTCTTAACATCTTTTAGTCTTGCCTTTTCTTTTATAATATTAAATTGTAGCTTTCGGCAAGTAAAGGCACCTACTTATAGACATATACTATTCATCCTTAAAATATTACAAAATCATCCAATAAATAATAAATAAAATTAATATAAATTATAAAGATTATCATATACAGGATATAATATCCTATCAAATCTCTTAAAATTAATTGATATAGTGTATTAGACCCACATAAATATCCATTATATTTAATTATGATTTAATCTACTTATATTTGTCATAAAATCATTGATAAATTTATTAATTAACACCTTTATTGTTATTTTTTGAATCATAAATAAATACCAAAATACATGCAAAACAGTTTTTAAAAGTAATATTTAAAAATAGAAGAGAGTAATATAAGAAAAAATATACAGCTCAAATATTACTTTAAAAACTATTTTTGTGGTAGCTTAATTTTGATTATTATTATTATTATATCTAAAATAAAGAAAATTATTATTTGTTGATTTCAAAGAGATAATGATGATTGGTTTGTACATAAATCTGAAAGTCAAAATTTGTACTTAATAAATTAAGTTTTATCATATGCTTTTATAGTGAAAGAAGATTTGACAAATGATTAATAAATTAACAAAGATGCAAAAAAGCAACCATCATTTTATTGGAACAAGGAAGCAATAATTCAATATTAGTTTTATTATATTTAATATATATATATCTTTACATGCAATCCTACATTAATAAGCATATTCTTATTTTTTAAAATTATCAATATTAAATAAATAACATTGACATGCCATATGGGTATAAAATTTTTAATAAAGTTGAAACTATAAAATGATTTCCGAATAAAAAATATATATAAAAAACCCTAAAATGGTAGTATTGACAAAAGCCAGAAGAATATCGGGTTAAAAGAAAACATAAAGTAACAAAGTGATGTCGTTTTGTGAAAGGTTGATGGATTGCAAAATGGTATTGGGGATTTAGATTCAAGTAATGCCGCCCTCCCATTATTGAACCTAGAAATTCCTAATCCTCCAACTCATCATTTCCTTAATAGGTCAAAGCCTCTCATCACTTGTAGCCTTCATAATTGTGAAAATAATAATAACAAAAAATTAATTATAATATGAAGTGCTTTTTTAATTTCTATTACATAATGGGTTTTTTTTTAATTTTTTTTAAATAATAAAATTTTAATCTAAGTAAAAGTACATTTTTTTTATAAATTAAAGCAACAAACTTTTAAAGCATTTGTAAAATTTTTTAAAAATCAGTTGTTTTTATAAATTTTTTAAAATATATAAGCTTAAATATCAAAATATTTTATTATAATATAATTTTTAATTTTAGGATGAGTTAAATTACAATCATAGAAAATATAGTAATATATATCTAAGATTATGATTATCAATGATATCTCATCATTTAAAAAATCTCAAAATTTATATTTATCGAATTGAATAGCTCATATTTGTACATTCAAATTCATTGTTTTATGATTTAATTTCAATGAAATTTTTTATCTTCTATTTATATTACATTACATTGATAAATTTAATTAAATATATAACACAAAGTAGGTGTAAATTATAATGTAAGTTTAATATTTATTTAAATGTTTAAATGGTATTTGTAATAAACATAAGCGTAATTATATATGTCGCAATCATGACTAACAATAGGAATTGAAAAAGAGGTTATTGATGAAATCGTGAAGGCCGACGGAAAGATACGATGACATGCGATGCCATTTTCATGTAATATTTCTGAAACTGTCTTAACGTCTAATAGCCAATCAAAACGTATTATCAATTCTTTTTTATCAATTTGGTTGTGGGGTTAGGGTGGCGGTGCCTTTTTCTTTACATATTCTGTAATTAATCACTCCCTATTACTATGCTAATCTCATACTAAGACCTATATTACCTGCCACTTTTCTGCTGTCTAGTTGAATTGACATAAGTTTATCTTTATTTCACTTCCCTGTATTTAAGTGTAATAGTACTATGGTTTTATAGATATATTTGGATCGGGAATATAATGTGTTTAACATTAATATATATACGATTTAAAAATCTATCTAAAATTCATATGATTAATTTATATATTACATGAGTTAATCTACAGATTTCACATAAAATATCATAATTTATTTCTAAAAATAAAATTAAAAAAATATAATTTTTAAGTTTAATCAATACAATCGAACATAATCTAATAAATTATATTTAAATTGATTCACCTTATGAATCGAGGAATAATAGAATAAAAAACGATTGTCATGCTTCCACTAATAGATGGGTGGAATGGAACTTGCCTACACGCTTAAGTTAGCTTTATAAGTGTGCATTTTGTTTGATCCCTTTGTGTAAAGAATTGAAGCCTGTCGCTCCATTATTCAATTGGAAGAGATTATCGTTAATCCTCTCAGGTTAATCATTAATTACACTATAAAGAACACCCATTTTATGTTTTAAATAAACAAGTAAAGGGTAATAAATAATACGTCGTTAAATATAATCAAATGATGGCACATAATGCCGCATACAGAATCATTGACAGGTGGAAAAACCTGCCGACCAAAAGTTCATATTCGATAGGATGGCTTGTATTCTACGGGGGATATCAATGTCCGATGACCCATTTTTAAATAAATTCCATTATTTGGGCATGTACAGCTTGCGTACTGCCTACCTGCCTACATTTCTCTCCTCCCGCCCTTCAAATCCATTAAAAGAAGAGAACCCACAAATGAAATGGTGGTAGATGGACAGGAACTGGGCTTGAACTGGAATAAAGTGGACGTCACTTTCAGGGCATGTATTATTTAATTGATATGTATACGTATAAATTGATAGGTATGTGACGAGTGAGAAAATGGGTCCAAATAAAAAAAGAAAAGGAGAGAAACATCAAGTTGCATGGAGATGTGAAAATGCACCCTGGATTCTTTTTCCACTCGTGACCCCCCTTTTTTAAGAGCATTTATGATCGTGACATCTTCTTTAATCAGTTTTCCACCTTATTCCTCTCGCCCTCTTCTTCACAAAATCAACAAAACAAATGCACTCGGTGATCATTTCTAATGACATATCCACTTCAAATCCGATTATATAATGAATATTTTAATTTAAATTAAAAAAAAGTTAAACCATATTCATTGAATTATTTATTGGAAACAACAGTATTAAATATGTCTCAGGGGACCAGACGTTATGGTAAGGAGATTTTCCTTTTTGGAGGAAGGTCATAGCGTGGACCATTTTTATGCTACCTCAATTTTCAAAAATCCTTCGTGGACCGTTTATGGGCAGAGCGGGACACTACCATTGTTATTGTTAATTATTATTATTAATATATTCGAATCATTGGTGTCTGTGGTACGCAGCAGTGTGTTCGATCTCCAGCATGAAGTCGCTGTCAACTCACGTTGTTTAGATACCAGCGGCGGTCGGTCGGTGCAAGAAAAAATTATTCCAGCTAGATGGTACCACCCCGGAGTTGGGGACCTGACACGTGTCAGTATCACTTTGACAGCTTGTCATCTATATGATTGAGGGGACCACACTTGCTCCATTTTCTCGGTCTTCCTGCTTTGCCCCTTCTCAGGGATCTGTGGAGCCTTTCATTGCCCGCCACGTCGGATTATATAAGGAGGTCACGTGATGGGGTACACGTCATCCTTGGGGCGGGAAATGTTTCTGTACATCTGGGTTGTACAATCTTTGTGGTGGAAGCGTGATCGTATGTTTATGATGCGGACCGACGTTGTTGGTAACGCCATGACATGCACGTGAAATGTTATAATTGTGGAAGAAGAGTGATTAATGAAGGAAATCTTGATAATTATTTAGGAACCATCTAGTTTAATTATTTTGAAAAATTATTATTTAAAAGTAGAAAATTGATAAAAGAATAATAATAATAATAATAATTTATAAGAGGAATCAAAATTAAAATAAATAAAGAAAAGAAATAGAGGTGGGTTCAATAATGAGAGGAAATAATTCAAACGAAAGCATTATACGGGGAAAGGAAACAAAAGGCAAAGAAAGGAACATCAATTACAGGATCACATGGGAGGCACGATACGCCTAATTTTCTCATTTATTAAAAAAAAAAAATGAAAAAATGCGGCAAAGGCATACATAATATGGATGAGGATGCCACGTCCATCACCACCCATGGATATGCCTAATTTCCCATTTGGCATTGAAGATGACATCCTAATTGGGCCACCCAGATAAGCTAGCCCACGCCCATCCTCCTTATCAACTACTCTCCACAACCGAGTAATTATGTTTTTTTATGGAGGTTATTTCCTTGTCAAAAAAATATTTCTATTTAATATTGTACATGAATTAATAAATATTAATTTTTTATTGTATTATTCAAATATCTTTATTAATTATTATATTTGACCAAATAATTTTGATATTAAAAATCATAAAAATATATTTTTAACAATTAATTCTTAAAATACCTTAAAAAATGAAATGAAACTAAACATAAAAATGAGATTTTTTTTTTAAAAAAGGGAATATTTTACTGAAGGACAGCTTGGTTGATTTGACTTTGAATTGATAATACACGGCTGTTAGATTGTTCGACGGTACCACTCTACTGTCTGAAGTGCTTCAAATTCCACTTGCAAACAAATTCCATGTGCTATATATATATATATATATATATATATATACAGGAGCTCTTCTTTGTTCTGTTTTTCAACTCTTGTTGCCATTGACCGAACTCTCTGCTCATTGATCCATTTCCCATTTCTTCTTTTGCCCGAACATGGCTTCTACAGCTGTAAATTCATTTCCTTCGCCCCATTACCATGTCTTTGTAAGCTTCAGGTTAGAAGATACCCGCAAGTCTTTTGTTGGTCATCTCCATAAGGAGCTTCAACGCAAAGGACTTCTCTGCTTCAAAGATAATGGCATATTTGACCGAGAAAAATCCATCCCTTTGGAGTTCTTTCATTCAATTGAAGGGTCACGATTTTCAGTGGTTATCGTATCAGAAAACTATGCTTCTTCAAGTTGGTGTTTAGATGAACTTGTAAAGATCATCGAATGTAAGGAAGTAAAAAATCAAACTGTTTTGCCTGTTTTCTATAATATGGATCCCTTGCAAGTCAAAGATCAAACAGGTTTCCTTGCGGAAACTTTTGCCAAGTATGAAAATGATTCTTCCATGGCAGGGAAGGTACAGAAATGGAGAGAATCACTAACCAAATTGGCTTTAATCAATGGTTGGAACTCTAGAGACTGGTAATTCATTCAACTATAGCGAAAACTGTTGATTATACTGTTAATTTCCTATCATTGCTGTGCGTGTTGCTGATCATTTCAAATCGTCAAATTTGCTAGGCCCGATGATCGCAAGTTGGCTGAGGAAGTTTCCAATGCCATTCTGAAAATTTGGAATCAAATGTCCTCATCTGATGTTGATGGATTATTTGGAATAGATTCACGCGTTCATCAGATTCAAACATTACTAGACATGGAGTCCTCCAATGTTAGCTTCATAGGAATATGGGGAATGGGTGGCATCGGCAAGACCACCACCGCAAAAGCTTTGTTTAACCTGATATCTAATAAATTTGAAGCTGCTTATTTTGTTGCAAATGTCAGGGAAGAATCACAGAAACGCACCGTCCTCCGATTACGAGATGAACTTCTTTCCAAAATACTGGAAGAGGATAAGTTACAGCTAGGAATGCGTAGTGTATTGCCTAGATTCATTCTGAACAGATTGCGAAGAAAGAGGGTTCTTATTGTTCTGGATGATGTTAGTAATTTACAACAATTGACGACTTTAGCTGGAGATCAGAGTTGGTTTGGCTCAGGAAGTAGAATTATCATAACAAGCAGAGATACCCAAGTGCTTGTCAACAAAGCTGACAAAATATACGAGGTTAAAGGCCTGGATTACCTTGAAGCTCTTCAGCTACTTTCTCTCAAAGTTTTCAAACAAAATCATCCTGTTGAAGGTTATATAGATTTGTCAAGAAAGGTTGTGGATTATACCAAAGGTGTTCCTTTGGCACTTGCTGTCTTGGCTTCTTTTTTGCATAACAAGGAAGCAGAAGAATGGACAAGTACACTTGACAAACTGGAAGAATCTTCTAACCTGGAGATTCAGGAGGTGTTGAGAATAAGTTATGATGAACTGGAATGGGTAGATAAGGATATATTCCTCGATATTGCATGTTTCTTCAAAGGAGCTAATGTGGAACACGTAACAAGTATTCTTGATGGTTGTGATCTTTTTCCGAGCATCGGACTAGGTCGTCTTGTTGACAAGAGTCTGATTGCCATTACAGATAGCAAGTTAGATATGCATGATCTGTTACAAGAAATGGGTCAGGATATTGTCCGGCAAGAATCAATTGAAAATCCTGGTAAAATTAGCAGATTGTGGAATCCTGAAAGCATCCGTCATGTATTGACAGGGAACAAGGTAAGAACTATAACCACAGGATTCTTATTTTAAAAACTGAAGTCTAAGCAATATTTGATATCCCACATTATTGTTCTCTCCTGTCCGTTGCCAGGGGACGGTTGCAACTGAAGGGATATTCCTGGACATCTCCAAAATCGAAAAAATAAGCATAAGTTCTGCAGCCTTTTCAAGAATGTACAATCTGAGATTGCTTAAATTCTATCAAAACAGCTTTCTGTCATGGAAAAATCCTACTGGCTTTATATCAGAATCTGTATCTGACGCATGTGATGGTCTTCAGTCCCTTCCTAATAAGCTATGTTATCTCCATTGGCATGGATATCCATGGGAATCGTTGCCGTCTAATTTTTCAATGGAGAACCTGGTTGAACTTAACATGCCTTTCAGCCAGGTTAAAGAACTCTGGACAGGCGTCAAGGTATGGTATATAATATAGCTTCTTCAAATCTTCGCAAACTGGAAGCAAGTTCCTCTATAATAAGTTTGTGTAAATTTTCACATTTGTTGCAGCATCTTCAAAAGTTGAAGCTGCTAGATCTTCATGACTCTGAGCACCTGATGACTCTTCCTGATCTGTCTTCAGCTCTGAACTTGGAAAGGATAAGTCTTGATAATTGCACAAGCTTGCTTGAGATTCCATCCTCCATTCAATGCCTCCACAGGCTTGTTTATCTTAGTCTATCTAATTGCAAAGAGCTGCAGAGTCTTCCAAGCCTCATTCCTTTGAAATGTCTTAAGACTCTTAACCTTTCTACCTGCTCAAATCTGAAGAAGTTTCCAGAGATTTCAGGGGACATAGAAGAATTGCATTTAGACGGAACTGGACTGGAAGAATGGCCAACCTCAATTCTATTTCTTGAAAAGCTACAGTTCCTATCTCTAGATCATTGTGAAGACCTCAAAACTCTGCCCAACGTCCTTCATTTGAATGCTCTTGATAATCTTGATCTCTCTTGGTGCACCAGTCTCCAGAATATTCCTGACATCGTGGGGAATATCAAGTACCTGAATGTAGGACACACTGCAATAAAAGAGTTGCCATCATCCATAGGGTCTCTTACCTCTCTTGTCAAACTGAACCTGAAAGATACAGTTCTGGAAAAATTGCCTTTATCAATTGGGAATCTGTCTTCGCTTGTTGAATTGAATATTAAGGAAAGTTCGGTGAATGAGCTGCCATCATCAATCGGCGGTCTCTCGTCACTGGCGAAACTGAATCTAGCAATATCTGGCATGGAAGATTTACCCTTATCAGTTGGGCAACTCACTTCACTTGTTGAACTCAATCTCCACAAAAGTGCATTAACATTACTGCCTTCATCCATTGGATGCCCCAAATCGCTTGTTAAGTTGGACTTGGCGTTCACGGAAATAGAAGAATTACCCTCATCAATTGGATGTCTCTCATCACTTATTGAGTTGGATTTGAGCCAATGTCCTAATCTATGGAATCTTCCGAGCAGCATTGGTGAGCTGAAATTCCTTGAAAAGCTTTTTCTCTGCGGACTTAGAAAACTCAAGGATATTCCAAGCAGCATTTGTGAATTGAAACGCCTGCAAGATCTTTATCTTAATCATTGCACGAAACTCAGCAAATTGCCCTGTTTATCTGGTTTTGGCTCCTTGAGCGATCTCGTTCTAAGCTACACAGGAATAGTGAAACTCCCCGGCAGCATAGGTTGCTTATCGTCATTGGAGGTTCTACTGCTAGAAGGAAACAACTTCATGAGAATACCAACAAGTATTAAACATCTTTCATGGCTGCAAGTCCTTGATATATCCTATTGCAAGAGACTCAAGGCTTTGCCGGAGCTTCCTCCCCGAATAAGAGTTCTAGTTGCACATAATTGTACATCCCTGAAGACCGTATCAAGTCCGTTCATTCAGTTTCAGGAATCACTGGAACAGTCCCCTGATGACAAATATGGATTCACATTTGCTAATTGCATCAACTTGGAGGAGAATTCTCGTAGCTACATTGTCGAAAATGCACTGCTCAAAATTCAACATTTAGCATTTGCATTGCTAGAACGTTTCACAGTACGCATCTCTTCTCCCTCTTTCTTAAGAATTCATGAGCACCAAAGCTTTATTTGTTATTTTACTCGGTCATCTCTCTCTCTTTTGGTCTTACAGAGTGATGAAGAGATTGTGACGTCGCCTGTGGGGTGTTACCCTGGAACTGAGATTCCACAGTGTTTCAGGTATCAGAGTACAGGATCTTCAATAACCAACACGTTGCCTCCCTATTGGTATGATGACAAGTTAGTAGGTTTCACGTTTTGTGCTGTAATTGAATTGGAAAATCATCAGTATCAAGATGGTTTCACTGTTCGATGCAACTGTGACATTTTAAACGAATACGGTGACAAACTCGCCTTCACCTCCACGGAGATTGGAGAATTTGGTAATCGTTTCAAGTTCGAGTCAGATCATGTCTTCATTTGGCATACAAGCTGTATGGATATTTTTACAGAGGAAAGGTGCGAGCGACTGAGGAAGAATTCGTGCACCGCTGTATTCGAGTTCGAGTGTTACATGCAAGATGAATATAAGGTTAAGTTGCCAGGTGCAGACAGATTCCAAGTTAAAAAATGCGGGTTTAATCCGGTATACGCCAAGGGTAAGAAGGAACCGGATCCTTCCACCTATCAACCTAGCTCTAGTTGTGATCCCATGCAGATTTGCTTAAACGATGAAGCAAGTGATCTGGATTTTGGGGAACAAGTTATTGAAATTCGTAGTAACAAGAAACAGAGGAGTTGAGGCTACTGTTCTAATGAGATCAAATGCACAGGAGATAATAATGCAGGAGGAAATGGAACCGTATTCACTCACTTGTAGCAATTCATTACGGCTATGTTATTAATGAACAGTACTGATGTTTAGATTACACATTTACTTGAGAATTCATAAAAGCATCAAACATGTTTCCATAAGATGTCAATCTGTAAGTAACTGTTCAAATTTCGGAGTTCACTTGTCAATCAAGATTATACTTTCTTTGCCTTCTTTCTCATTCGTTCAAGCCTCCCTTCTTCTTCGATGAGGCGAAGTTGTTGCTGATCCTCCTTCCTTGCGAGCTTTGCGCTTCTTCTATCTTCCCTTTCAATCTCATGGTAGCTGGATTCTATCACCTTATCAGAATCATCGCGACCAATAAATCTTTGGGTATTAAACATCTTTCTTACTAGCTCAGAGCCTTGAAAGCCTCATAGCCGTCATCATCCTCAGGACATAACTTGCTAGCCGGAAGCCTTTTCTTTGCGGGTTGTGCACGTGTTGAATTAACTTGCTTCACCCCAGAGATTCTAACCTGACCAGCTTTCAACGGTCTCACAGACGGTTTTGGCATGATGACTTTACGTTCTTGCAGTTCATCTTTCCTGAAGCCTGCCAAGTGGGTCATGTTTATCGCATCGTTTGTTTTCATAGACCGGACCATGGCGCTGTTAGCGAGTTGCTTTCTGGAAGCCACGGGTGCTGCCAATCTGGGGTTTACTCTACTTGCAGGATTGATAATCTCTTTGGGTTTGGGCACGGGATCATTGGATAACAGAAACGAATAATCTCTTGTTTGTCGAAGCCTATGTATGTACTGGTAATCAACTGTTTTTGTCCTGGAAATCTTACAAGAATCTCCATCAGGTTTGTCCAGAGACTCGTAAGAAGAACCAGCAGGCATTCTCTTTCTGTATATCTGTGCTTTGAGGGCTTTCCTGAGAGCCAGATATTGCTGTTCTTTCATGGCTGCCATTGTTTCTTCCAAGTTAGGATCTCCCAGAAACAAGTATTTGGGACCAACACAAATTGGATTTGTGGAATAGGGGGCAAGAAGGTTAACGCAATCATAACATGTATGCAGATTGTATATTCCTTGGAAGTGGGGAAGGGGGACCTTCCGTGGTTCTTTTCAGATTGAGATTAGGATTTCCGATTACTATTGGGATTATGCTTCCCAAAATCACTAAAATTACTTAAATTAACGATATTTTAATTATAATATATCAAATTTAATTATGGACAAATTCTTTTTAGCTATAAATTAAATTTTCAAATGTATATGCACAATCTTGCTTATCATTTATTTTATCATTTTTCTATAATTATATGAAATTAAATTATTCATTCTTATTTTGTAATATATTAATTTAATAATTATTTATTTTAGATTTTTTATATATTCAATTTACATCAATTTTATATCTTCATATGAACTTTATTTTTATTAATTTTTTATATTATAATAAATTTGATATTTTTGTAATTTTTTAAAAAATTACAAAAATGAAAAATTGGTAGTTTGTGAGCAATAATTGATATAGTTATTAAATCAAATTAAACTCAAAAAATTAAAAATTAAAAATTAATACTTGAGGAGTTCAGAAGATTTTAACTATTATATGTCATATACGGATCCAATTTTTTATTTTAAAAATTGAATTGAATTAATAAAAAATTATCAAAATTAAAATTGAAATAAATAAAATGAAATCAAATTAAAAATTCTGATACAGATCGATGAATATTTTAGGAGTGATAATGCTCACCCCAGCCAACAATTCGGCATGTTTGCAAAAAACTCAAACCAAGATGCCACGTAATCCAAAAACTGCGCTACAGTTGAAGCAAGGAGTAGAAGCGTAACAGCATGAGGTAACGAAAGCAAAGGGCTCTCTGGTTGGTGGCTCTGCTGCAGCAATAGCTCTTTCCAAGCTTTGTCCTACCTTAAAAGAGATGGTTAATCATAGGCTAAACTTAGTTGCCAGGAGAGGACCGAATCTGTGGTGTTAGCTGGGAAACGACTGCCGATATGGAAGGAAAGGAAAGGCCGGTAAGATAAATCATACACTCATTTCTTATTACATAAATTCGTATGATGCCCTAATTTGCACTGTCAATTTCTCTTTATCTATACAAATTGCTCGTAAATTTACAAACCTCAAACATTCAGCAATGACTTGCTGTCTCGTGGGAAAAAGAAACGCACTTTCTTCGTATTCTATTTTTTTTCCAATACCCGCACCTCACTCAGGAAAAAAAGAAAAAAAAAGCAACAGAGCCCAAGTCCAGAATGGGAAAGAACTATAAATATTTCCCCCGCAAGCATGGGTGCTATCACCTTTGACACTTATCAGACTGAATTTCCCATCAGCAAGCTCTCTGCTATTTGCAAATTGCAGCCATCCAATCATTACCCTCCATCTGATTTAGTTTCATCGGAAATTTCAGGAACTCTTATCACATGTCATTCTGGAACCTGAAGATTCTTATCCTGCAGCACGCGTGTTTTTTTATCTACCATATGATCTCCATGCCTCTCCCCATGGTCTCCTAGAGCCACTTTTTTCAAATTGATAGCTCTGAGCATCACCGTGCATTCTAAATGCGCTGCCTGCATTTTGTTTCTTCTGGGAATTCCTCATTTCTTCCTCTTGATCATATTGTAAACGCTGTAATGGACCAGAAATACACCAAAGTACATGTGAAGGGCACAATATCAATGGCAAAAGAACACTACTACTAATCGAACCTACAAGACCTACAAGTCTACGCAACTGGCTATAGGTAGCTTTTATTGTCTAGTTAGAAGGCGAGCTCACGCCTGAACCAAGCCCAGAAATTTCACTAGACAGGGTGGTTATGCTCGGAAAACTTGAAACTTGTCTAGAAAATACGAGAACACGTAAAAACAAGTTCAGTTCAAGGAGCATCTGAAACCAAATAAGAGTGTACAATAATAACATGAAAGAGACCTTGGCAGGGTCTGAAAGTACTGCATATGCTTCTCCAATGATTTTAAAAAGTCGGTCAGCATGCTCATGAACTTCTTCCCCTATCTCCTTCCAGAGCCAATTATCTCCATTCTCGATTCTTGCCAAGGATTGACAAGTCTGCATAAATAACCAGTTTGACAATGAGCCGAATCACGTTAACATAATGATGAAGTAGAAAACGAGAAAATGAAAAAAAGACCTTGTCAGGGTGGTGCCTAAGTGCAGCTTTCCGATATGCCTTCTTAATCTCTGCTGCCGAAGCAGAAGGTTCAACTCCCCTGGCATCGTCATTTGGATGGAAAGAAAATGCCAGACAAAAAAGATTAATAACAAAGAGAAGAACATAGCAGGACCGTCCCCAGAAAGCAAGCTTATATCACGTTGTATTTATCCTAATTACCACACTTATCTAGAAAAGTACGACATGTCGAAATATAGAGCTTATACAAAAATTTTCAACTAGCAAAAAAAAAAGTAATATGGCGGGAACAAAATGACTTACAAAATGAGGTACATATTGAGAGGAATCTCCTTCTTGGATGCTTCTTCTATCGCTGAAAGACGCATGCGAGCCTGCCTTAGATCATTTGCCAAGTTTCCCGATCTGTCAGATGATTCCCAATGGTTGGTCTTTTCCTCAACTTGCTTAGTGAGAACAGCTACAAGTCTCTGAAGATCACTAACCGCTTGCCCATAATCCCTAATCATCTCGTACAAAGTGGCTCTTCTGGAAATTGCCTATTGAATGATAAACATCAAACACTTGACCTTCAATAGATTCCACGTTCTTAGCAGCCAGGAGTCAGCAATGTGAGACAGTTTACCAAAGAGTTTTAATATGAACCTCCGTTTAGAGTAGAGGATGGTGCTTCTACCACTCGGGAAGTGCAGAGCCTATCACATTCTCTAATGGTTAATGAGTTTCACCTACTGCGGACTTATGTAGCAATTTTATAATGATAATTCTCAAATTGAAACATTGGCAGGTTGACAAATGAACTCACAGCTAAAATTTTTATCATAAAACATCAGGTTCAGAATTTCAGAGTCTCATTCAACAGCAAAAGGTTGAGCAATAATGTCAGACCAACATAAAGACATTGGTTCAGATGAATACCTTCAGATACCTTCCATCAAGAGCTATTGCCAGGTTGCAGTCGGAAATGGCATCAGCAATATGGCCCAATGCCATGTATGCAGCAGCTCGATTGCAGTAACAAACAGATGCAAAAGGGAGCGACTCGAGGTTGCATGACAAGACAGCAGTATAATGTTCAATAGCTTCTGAATGCTTTCCCGCCTGAAATGCTTCATTTCCTGAAGTCTGAAATTGAGAAAAGCAAACTCATTTGTACAAAAACTCCCAGAAAACCATAAAAGTGACTCGATTCCAGGTCAGGGCTAGATGGATCTAGGAAGACTAATAGCTTAGCATATGTGTGTATAGAGCAGCATCTGTAGATATGTATTTATATAGCCTTGTGATTCCTTCCGTATTAGTTAAATCCTATGTTTCTCGGTGATACCAAAAAAATGCCAATCTAATCCCTCATTGGACCCCATGTATTGCAAAAGATGGGGGATTTCATTCAACTTTGTACAACAAAAAATAGCCACGAATATGAACAAAGCTAACATTATCGATATTTGATAATGTGGCAGGCGATCTTCCCCACTAATTGTTTGACGTCTCAAGTAGGAATCTTTATGTTATCTAATACAAAATGAAGTTTAAAATAACCAGCAAGAGGTCTTAAATTTCGCATCCAATTAATAATTTGTGTCAAAGCTGAGATTATGCTCCATTTTCTTCAGATAAAACTCTCATAATATTCATTCATGATTAAACAAAAACATGCTGAAGATGCACTTGGTGATAAGTTGCATACCTTATGGTGCAAAAGCTCTCGCACAGTAGCAGATAAGGTAATCAATGGCTCGTTCATCTTGCTAGCAGTTCTGGACAAACTACTCGAGGCACAACAAAATTATCATATCTGGAAATGAAAACCAAAGGCAATTTCATGTGTACAAAGAGCAGAAAATACCTTTTTGTAATCAATACCTCTCTCCTTTCTAGTGAACCAGCAGCCTCTTCTAGCTTTCCAAGATAGAAGTAAGATTTCAAAATCAGGGAGGAACGCCAGAGACAAAAGGAGTTGTCTTTTGTATGTTCAGCACTATCTAGATTTTCTGACTGGTGCCCAACGTCTAGAAAAGGGGAATTCTTTTCAGCAGAATCAAAAGTTTGATCACACAACTGAATTACCTCTTCATATTTCCGCAGCTGCAAGATAAAAGATTTACTCAGGTTTTCCACTTTTAATTTTTTGTTAAATTCAAGGTCCACAAAAAAATTATGATAATAGATATTCTTTGATCATTAGTAGGATAAGCGCAAACCAGGAAAAGAGATGCTGCTTTCATTTCAAGAAGTTTTTCTGAGTTCGTACTTATCATCAGACCCTCTGCAATTAGTTTCAACGCACTCTCTGCATCATTGGGTGTCTTCTTTTGCAGAAGTTCAGCAGAATGTTGCAAGCATTCAGAAACTTTCTGCCAGTTGAAGAAGAACTGATCAACCACACAAACCGGATGAAAAATCACCAAATTCAATTCATCTTAAGTTCAAACATGTATGTCGTTTACCCATTTTTTCCACTTCAGAACTCATTTTCTTTTTTTTCCATCCAGTGTCATATATTATTAGGGACCATTTGAATACCAATGTGATAAAGATAAAAATACCGCATAAAACTTCCATCAAAAGAGACAGGAAAAAGAAGAAACACTACCTGCGCCCTTTGTAGTCCCTCGGAAGCTTCTACTGCAATTTTTCTATCCACACACGCGTCACTTCCTAACTGCAAACACTTCTTGAAATACTGCGATGCATCTTCAACTTCCCCCAGGTCCAGGTAACAACTTAACAAGCAAAAATAATCACAAACCAACTATACCTGTTAAACACAACCTGGACTAGAATACTGTACCAGATCAAACTTAGCAAAGCGAATAAGCCCAAAATAATTAGTTAGAGCAAAAGAATTGCGAGATCACATGATTAGCAAATAGCAGAATACAATGGTAAGGCAACTCAATAGAGCAAAATTTATAAAATCAGAAGAAAATAGGTAAACAATACAACATTGTGTTCATGGAAGATAAAGGAAAATGAAAGACTAACGGTGCGTGATTTTTTAAGAGTCAAAATGGAGAGTTTCAAATTCATATTTAGTGCAAAAAGTGATCTTATTTATAGGTTGAAAAGTCATACCAAGCTTGGTAAATGAGGGCAATAAAAGTAAACATACATATTGGTTCATTCTACCAATCCAAGAAAAGGATGGAACCATACCTTGCAGCCCTTACTTGCACCTTGGGAAAATTGGGATCAATTTCAGCGGCCCGCTTACAATCATGTATTGCATCTCTTATTCTTGAGAGAGACATGCGTGTAGCTGCACGGTTGCTATAGCACAACATCAACGCCCTGAGACAGCTTCTAGATGTCTCGCTTCTGGAAACACTATTTATCCCTTGTGTGTAACAATCCTCCGCTTTAGCCAAATCCCCATGTGTATAAGCTTGGTTTCCTCTAAAACAGCATGCCCAAAAAGACAAGGAACTCAAATCTTGCATGATAAAATACCGCACTGAAAGTTACGATAATCAAGACCAGCTAACCAAAAATGCAATGTGATTTGGATGAAATTATTTATATAAACAAACGAGAAAAGTTATTTGCATTATTATTACCTTAGTCGCCACTTCTCACATGCTTCTTGAGCTGCAACAGATGCAGTAGAAATCAAATCAGACTCTTGCTTGCTTTCCTGTCTTCGAAGTCCCTCAACATTTTCCCCAACAATATGTACTGGAGTGGTTGAAGCCACATTCTTGCCCAGCGGACGGGACACTGGCAACGAAGCTCCAGTGAATGGAATAAATTGCGACGAAGACGCACTTGGAAGTTTTGCATTTAGGTTGTTACAAAAGGGATCATGGCCAACCTTAGCTCCACCCTTCTTTTTATGCTGGCGGTTTGATGATGCTTGAAAAGCAACAGCACCAAAGGTGAAACCTGAACCAACGATATCCTCTGAACTTGCTATACGACTAGACTGGGGCAGGACATCGCTATGTCGCCTCTCGATCTTTGCACTTGAACTAGCTTCAGATTCCAAGGAAGTAAAGGTAATGTCATTGATAAAGTCTATTTCCTCAGATGCAGGACTAAAGCTTCTTGTTTCTGCTCTATATATGGACGCTTGAGGAGGATTTTCATCTATGGCATCACTGGAGTTAGTTGATGGATTCTGACCATCAAGGACAAAAGACTCCTCAGATCCCACTGAAGTTTCCCTGGATATATGAGTATCCGACAATGTTTCCTGATATGGTGAAACATGCAACAGGGAAGAAGAATCAGTAGTCTCTGAGATTTCTCGAGTTGCATTCCCCCTTGAAATAAAATCTTGTCCATGCCATAGATGGACTTGTTTGGTAGGTTGCCTTAACTTCCCATTCTTTTTCTTTGATTTAGTGTCTTTAAACTTTGCGCTGATTTCTAACTTCTGCTTTACGCCAGCGAACAAATTTGCCCTCGAATTTGGAGCTTTAAATTCAACAAAGGGTGATCCAGCATCATCTTGCTTGCTTGTAAAAATAAATTCCTCTCCTTTCTCCACTCTATCCATCGGCCGCAATCCAAAGGCATTTCCACTAGCCAAGCCACCAGTTGATCGTTTATCAACTTTTGATTGATTTATATGCACTTGACTGCAGCTTTCCTCCTTGCCCTGCATGCCTTTCTTAAAAGCCAATTCAGTGGGAATTGTATTAGCAGGATCGTGGAATTTCATATGATTACTACTTGCGGCTTGCATATCCTTTTCAAAGATTCGAGAAGACGAAAATTCCTTGTCTCTTCGACCAGCAGATTCTTCCACTGGACCATTTTCTGTTTCTTTAATATTCAACTTTTTATTCAAATCATCTGGCAGCCTAGATTCCACACTATTAAAAATGGAAGCACCACTGGCAGTGTTCCTTTCATCAACAGCCTTGCTGTTCATCTTATTATCATTAGCGTTTAAAATCTTGATGTTATCATCGTCTCCAGAAATCTTATTAGCACTACCATGATCGCTACCAAACACGAAATCACTTTTAACGCTCGCATTTAAATTTTCATTTAAGAAAACATCTCCACCGCCGATTCTCACATTTTTGGTTGTTTCAAACACTTCATTCTCCTCTGAATTCAAAGGTCGAAACAGGTTCAATCCGGGACCAGCCCGCGTATCATCCGTGGATTTCAAATTCTGAGAATTTAAATGCCTTCTAAATTTCATCACCCTAGGCTTCAGAAGAGGCTTCCCCGACGATCGAGGAACAGAAGGTGAGTTAAAGCTCAAATTCTGAGCATACGGATTGAAATCACCAAAATTCGAAGGTTTCATGGCGGTTTGTTGAGATTGAGCAATGCAATAATTCAAACAAGAGCCGATAAATACCAAATGAAGAAGGAGATATCTGTCTGACCGATAAGGCTAATAACAACATTCGGAGATGCTCCGGGTGTGTAGCAACGCCGGTGGAGACATGGGGAAGCAAAAGTAATGAAATCCGAGGGTAAAGGGAAAAGAGCGATGACAATCAAACGGTAGTCAATAAAGGAAAAGATTGGTTATGGATGTAGGGAATAAAATAAAACTGAAAAGGTGAAGAGGAAGGGGCTGGCTGGTTTGTTGGGTTGAATATTATTAAGAGAGAGAAAGGGGGCGGGGTTTGGTTTTAATTAATAATTATTAATATAAAAACGAAACTGAGAACAACGTGTTGCTTTAGAAGGAAGCAAAAGGGGAAATGTGTCGCTGTTTCACGGGGTGTGTCGTTTTAGCGACGCTTTTCCGTTTCACCCTTGTCATGTGTTTATTTTAGCTTTCTCCTTTTCATTCCTATTTTACCTCTTTCTTCCGTCCTTTTTTCCTTTTTCTTTTTCCACCTTTTTAAATAAATTAAAAAAAAGAAAAAACTTTTTCATATGAATTATCTACTTCGATCATATTATATATATATATATGGATTTATATGAAATTAATAACAATGCCTTCATAATGATACAAGTGGACCTATATGATCATTTTACTTTAATTTATATGTTTTATATAATTAATAGACACTTTAAACTAAAAGCTATATTTATTAATTTTAATTTTATTAATCTATTTTTCATATCATGATTAAAAAAGTTACATTATTTGGTTATTTTTACTTGTCCATCATTTATATTATTATTAATACAATCGCAATATAAAAAATATTTTTTCAAATTTCTCCCAAAATTTTTTAAAAAATGTGTGGTTTTTTGAAAATTTCTAAAAATAAATTTACTTTAAAAATATTTACTTCTCATAATTCAATCAAAACATAAAAAAAAAATAGAATCTCATAATTCAATCAAAACATAAAAAAAAATAGAATCAAGAATATTTACTTCACATAATTCAATCAAAACATAAAAAAAAAAAAGAATCAAGAAGTAATGATAACAGATAACATAACGAAAATATGTAAATTGAACTTGCTTATTTTAGTTTGACTCATTATTATATTCTTATATTCTATAGTTTATTCCTTTATTTTCCAACTATGTATAATTTTCTCTATATATACATTAGTCATGTATCAATAATAGATATAACAAATTCAAGCATATTTATTTAAAAGAACATAATGATTAAAAGAATTACAACCATAATAAATGTTCAAAACAAAATAGAAGAAGATGAAGATAAAGGAGAAACTTGAACAATTATGCTTCAATTGTTACTTTGTCTTATACTCTTCTCGGTTCCTCCTTAGCCTTCCTCAACGTCTTGTGAAACGCTATGACAAAGAAGAGATTTTCGAAGAGAAGATTAGCAATCAAGTTACACCAAATCAATCTCATTTTCACTAATAAATCTCAAAACACTAATTCTTTCTTTTTCTCAAGATGAATGCCCCCACTCCCCACATTTTGTATGCCTACAATCCCTTCCAAAACTCACTCAAAACCTGAATGCACTTTAGCCCTACATTTTTATGATTGAATGACTAACAAAAGGAGGTGAAATTGGGATAAAAGTGAGCTATACAAGTTATGTTTAGCAAGGCATAACTCGTGTGAAGCTCGGCCTATTCAATGGAAGGCAAGGAAGAAGGGAATGGAAGGAACACGACTTATGTTCCCATGAACATAAGTCATATGTGACTTGATGTGTGTGTTTCGAGAAGAGCACGACTCGTGTTCCTTTAAACATGAGTAGTGTAACCTATTCATGCATAATATTCTATCCTAACATGCCTAACACAAGTCGTGGTGACCTAAACATGACTCATGGATCTAAAAACCAAAGTTCTAATGCATGAAATGAATGTCAATTGCTAGAAAACATGCAACGTGTTATTAGAATGCTTCAACTTATGAACTAAGGATGGATAACACATACAACTTAGATCTAAAACTAAAGTAATATGTATATGAATGAGAAATATAACTAAAATGAATGAATAATGCTAAGAATGCAACATTATGAGTATGATGCATGAGATAATAGAATTTGCATGAAATACTATATTATATGCTAAAGTTTATAAATATAATATATGAAAATATAGCATAAAAGTTGATTAAGAAATGAGAAAAGAGAATGATTATGACAATTATCAAACCACCCTAAACTTAAACCTAAACTTAAAACTTTTGCTTGTCCTCAAATAAAGAAGAACACAGAGTTATAAACTATAATGAATATTAAATAATCAACATTCAACTTAAACAAAGTAAAGATGTAAGACATGCAATGAAGTGAAGAATAACTAAAAAATGCTCAAGTGAAATTTAATATCTAATCATTATATAGTATGTCCTACTACAAATGTCAAAATTTTATTAGGAACATGTAAGCTAAGGGTAAGGAATAATGGCATGCATTCAAGTAAAAAGGCAAAAATGAAAAAGGAAGCAAATGAAATCATCTAACTTATTACAAAACAATAAATAAATCAAGATGTTTTAAAAACTTTACTTACAGTTTATTGCATCCTAGACTAAGTTACCTAACTGTAAACCTTTAGCACGAAAACAAACATTGTCAATGTCAGCCCTTAGTTAATCAATTCATAACTAAGGTTTTCAAGTTCATTACTCATATTTTTGAGCCATTTGACCTAGAGACATTCATGGGGTACATAGATGCCCCTATCTACTAAGCATCAAAATATAGAAGTATTAATGAACATCAATACTTGTATTCATTAACATTTTTAACTTAGAAAATCACATGGGGCACATGTCGTTTCCTACCTACTAACCAATAAACATAGGAGTAGGTCTGGAATTTTATAATAACTTATTCGTACCTTTTTGATTTTCAGCTTGATTTACCTATTAGACTATAATAAGCTATATTATTCATCAGAACTTAACTCATCCATTTAAACCTAAGTTAAACTCAAAGTTACTTAAAATAAATAGTCATACATATAAACAAAGAATGGCATAAGTAATAAGGGAATATAAAATGAAAAAATTAAAATAACTCAGGTAAACATTTAGAAATCTTTAGCAACAAGTTATATCCAACATCAACTTGTTCAAATTTGAAAAGAGATAATCATTAGATTCATCTATGTTTAAAGTAAATGTTGTAAAAAAATGCAAAAAAATTTTAGCTAAAAATGCTAATTGAACAAAAAAGAATAAGTAAATGTAAAAATTATAATGAAATCCATCTAATGTAGAATGAGAGCAAACATAAATATGCTACCCTAAACTTAAAATCAAACATTGTCCCTAATGTCATAAAATAACTGTTAAGCAACGAATAACACATATGGAACACACAAACATAAACATCATATAATATGAAAGCAATAAAACAAACAATATCACATCCTCACATTTAGTACACTATCTTAATTATGAATGTGATGTGTTATAGATTTTATGTGTGAATGATTGAGATTAAATTTAGAATGGTGTGATATGCATTAATGATGTGAAAATTAAATGATATGCTAATTGATATGAGTTCTAATATGTATATGATAAGAATTGGTAGAATTATTGATTAGAGAATGTGGTGAATATAAAAATGGGTATAACGTTGAGATTGAGATTCAATAATTACATAGAAATTAGTAAAGGTGAGAATATTATTTTATATATGTTACATATATAGATTTTCAAAAGAATATTTAAATAAATAAATGTATTAAATTTTGGGTGATGATTATTATATATGTACTTATACATATATATATATATATATGAAAAATATGGAAGCTTAAATAAAATTTT
Source organism: Dalechampia spathulata (assembly GCA_948192965.1). NCBI lineage: Eukaryota > Viridiplantae > Streptophyta > Magnoliopsida > Malpighiales > Euphorbiaceae > Dalechampia > Dalechampia spathulata. Next base: position 59,330 of record CANYBF012021795.1, read on the forward strand.
AAATATGTATAAAAATATATTTATTTCAAAATTTACGATGTATTAATGGAAATATCTTATTTTATTACAATTTATTTTAGTATATTAACTTATATGGTATTTTATTATGTTATATTATATTTTATTATATAGTATTATGATTTATTATATTAGTAGCATTGTAAGATTGATTTTAATGGGTATATAAAAAAAATAATAATACATATTTATGATTGTTAAAAGATGATTAAAGTTTAAGTATGTATAAATGTAAAGGTTAATTATATCATGTACTAATGGATATATATTTTTTAGTTTATATTATATTTCATTATATTATTTTATATACATGTTAAAAAGGGCATTGTGAGCGCCGATTTCTGCCGGGGCCCAGAGCGAGGCTTGTGAAAGTCACAGACCGGGGACCGTACTTGAAGCGACAGTGTAGTCTTCCTAAGGGGTTCCCTTAGGGAATGATACGGACTCGAAAGAGTCGCAAGGAGTCGCCACCGGATGGTTCCGGATTGGTCCAACTGACCCATAGCATGAGTGCTAGTTAAACCCTTCAGAGATTGGGTTCGGGTGGT
>CANYBF012022280.1:0-13698 GCA_948192965.1 Dalechampia spathulata
AATTAAACAATGCAAAATCAATAGAAAGGGAATTGATTTACCTCTCGTAGATTCTCCAAAGCGTTAGGGAAGAGAATAGCAATCCAATTCACCCGAGTCCAAGTTTAGGATGTTAAACCACCTAATTCTAAGTGATTTAATGCGTTTTAATTAATCCTAATGCCTTAGATTAGTTAGAATTGTGTTTTGGAGTGCCAAATCACGTTTGAGTTGCTGACGGCTGCCTAGGAGGTCTAGGGTTTCGCTAAAAATTCCGCTCCTCTTAGCCAAATGGCAGATTAGGGTTTAATCAAGTCTGCCCTCGGGGACATGTGCGATCGCACATGTTTTGTAATGAAACATATGCAAACGCATATGTTCATATGCGGAGTGTAATGGGACATATGCGATCACACATCCTCCCAAAAGTGCTAAATGGAACCTTAAACGGGCCAAGCCCGGTCCGAGAGGACTCCAGACGGTCCGAAAGAACCCTAAATGGCCCAGAATCAACTCGGAATCGATCCGAACCAAGGCCGGTCCAAAATTAGGGTGCGACAACCATATACACATAGATACTATAATATTCCTTATACATCAATGCCTTGTAATCACCTAACCCAATACTTCATACCATTAACCAACCTTGAAGGTTATTGAATCTTAGGATATCACTTTTTAAAGACTTTAGGCATCTTCTTAAAGCCAAACTCATCAAGCCACTTAAGCCAAACTTCCAAACACCAACCCTAACTAAAGTAGACACCAAAACCTACTATCATTATCATTAGCATCATAACCATAACACTGATGATTACCACTCCCTCAGGTGAGTCATTTAGGATCTCATTGAATCAAGTTAGCTTAAAGATCTTGAGAAATCCAAACCCTCTACTAAAATAAATCTATTGCCCAACTACCATAAAGCTAATTACAAATATATGATCTAATCAGGGTTCCCATAATCCTTAGTTCTTAGCTCCTCTCCCCTCATTAGTGAGGAGGTCATTAAATTGCTTGCTATCAATTTTTGACCTGATGGTAGGTTCCATATTAATGCAATTGATATGTTGTATGATAGTTTAGAGGATGAGTCTATAGTTACTTATAAATCTAATAAATCTAAACTGACAAGGGTTCAAAAATTGAAGAAGGGTGAGTTGGTCGAGACTTCTAAATCAGCTAAGCTAGTGCCTAAGTCTCCTAAGTAGTAGAAAGGGTTAATAAGATATCCTCTCAGGTTTATAACATGACTCGATATTATAAGGTGTTCACTCCTCCCAACTTCAAGAAGAAGTTGGAAGCTTTGAAGAAGCTAATAGATGTTAGACCCATTGTAAATGAGGCTGGTCCTAACAGTACACTAGCTCCAAAACCTACTGATAAGGGTAAAGAAGTTACTCAACCTGAGAATGCCATTATCAAGTAGTTAAAGAAGATCGAGGCTAATATCAACATCTGACACTTGGTGCTATCCTCCAACAATATTGATGGGCTATTATTGAAGCACTCTCTAGCATGATAAGCTCTCCTTCTACCAATGCTTATAGCATGAAGAGTCAATTGGTGAATTAGGAATTGAAATCTAACATGATTACTTTCTTTGATGTATATCTACTAGTTGAGGGTATGCGTCATAACAAGGCACTCTTTGTCAAGGTGGACATCATGAACTTCTCTACTCTATATGTCATGGTAGATAATGAATTTGATATCAATATCTATTCTCTCAAAGTGATTCCTAAGCTTAAGATTTAGCTTTCAAACTTAAAACCATCCAAGACTATCATCAAGGCATGTGATGAGTTAAAGAGGAGGTTACTAGTACCTTTACTGCAATTGTGATAGTTGGGTCAATCGAGTTAGCTATATAATTCATAGTTTTAAATATCCTAATATCCTTTACCTTGCATCCAAAAGCAAGGTCATTTAAATAACATATGTCATTCATAAACATGCTTTAATACATACGTCATAAGTTAAAACTACATTAAGTTATCATGCAATTTCAAGTCTACAGTGGTATTGTGATGATTACATAAGTTTTATAATATGATTATTTTACTACTAAAGAGACAAAGAATGGAAATTGAACAAATCTTGTTGTCATAGGAGTCCATTATGAATTTTAGGTTCTCTACCAAAATCTAGTTAAAACTTTGAACTAGCTGCTGATGACACTAACCCTCATGCTCACCTGCAACACTCGTGCCTGTATTCATCAAATGATAAACATTGAGAATAATCTTAGTGGTGCTAATAAAATGATCTCAAGCAATGCAATCAGTAAGTGATAACAATATACCAATCATTCTAACATGAAAGATATACATTCAATAATCATCAACATTTCTTACCTGTGATCTTTGTCATATAATCATCATATTTCTATAGTAAATGCTTTAAGTAGTAAGATATCTCTTCATATGATTTTTGTATTATAAGCCTGACTATGAATTCATATCAAGTGATGAATATGCCATTGAGAATGCAATGATGCTTTGCACTCCCCCTCTAATTTTTCTCGTATTAATCTCTGACACCTCTGTGATTATGTATAATCCTGTATTAGGTCCAACATATTGGTAACATCTCATGCCTTTGTGTTTCAATGAAATGAACCCATTATTACTCTACAATTCCATATAGGAATCCAACTTTATGATTTCTTATGGAAATCTAACTATATGGCTAGTAAGTATCAATGGTAACTCTGTTAAGCTCTGTAATCATTCCATCCTTATACCTCCCCATCATCATGATATATTATGATTATGTAAGAATGAGTGAATGTACATGTCATGATGCATAGGCATGCTTTATATCATGATATGAATATAAATTCAATCATATGTCATCATGCATTCATGAAATGTTCCTTCAAAGGACCAATTATTGGTTGTGGAACACTAACACAAACCTGCAATTGATTTTCCTTTATCCAAACCCCTTAATGACAAATGTAAATCTTCTTTTGAACCACCTATAACATTGCAAAGTATTTATAGCTAATAAAAGAAGCAATTCATATAAAGATTAATGTCACATTGCATTCTTTCTATCACTTCACATGTAAGTTTAAGACTTAACATAATTAAGCAATCATAAAAGGAATCCTAACATTGTTTAACTAATACACAGCCTAACAATATATACACATACAATGAACATATAATTTAAGGAGATAATTAATAACATAAGAAGATTTCAACATTTCATGGATTAGCATTATAGAGGTCTAATTCATCTACCAAAATTCTTAGTGAGCATGTTTTATATGTCTATATATCATATCATGTTATAATACTAATGTAGTATCCCTTTGCACATTTTAATCAACCTTTGTTACCTTATAACATTTCAAATATTTACTATAATGAGTCAATTAAAGTTACTAAAATTTTAAACCCTGAGATTTTGGGGTCCAATTCAAGGTATAAAAATCTAGCATGTGTATTATGTGAAGAGAAAGCTACTAGAATTTTAGACCTTGAGGTCCAGCTCGACGTATAATTTTCAAGCCTTGTGAATTCCAAAGTTGCACATGCTCTAATCAATCACTCAAAATGTTATGGTAATCAACTCAATTAAGATCATACTTTAAAATAAAATAAAGTACATTCAAAGAGGTTTTATTATAATATTTAAAGTTCAATAATCAAGTTCACATGGTAAATTATACTAGCATTTAATAATAAGACATCATAATATTCATAAAACATATGCTGCTTCAATGTAATAATCATTATTGTGTTAGTTTTTAAGCTAGGAAAATGACTTCAAAACAAAACAAGTTATATATCATTAAAAACTAGACTAAAAGAGCTTTCTAACCATATATTACATGCTTAAAAACTCAAACATTAAGGCAGTCAAAATGCAATTGCCGTAAGCCTCTAATTTTGCCCTTAACATGCATGAAAATTGTATACTAACTTATGCAATTTATATCCCCATCATAAACAACTCCTAAAATCACAACCAATACATAAATCTCATTATCTATGATGGAAATATAACTAATTGCTATAGTATTACAAAAAGACATACACAACTCTTAATATAGCCAAAGTTACACACATACATGCACTAAATCATAAACTAGTCTCTACCATGCATATCCATGCATAAACCCCTCAAATATAACCCAAACCTTTATGAATTGATCTCAAAACACACATAAAACCTCTTAACATCTAAATCAAGCATTTCATACCATAATTTAGGTAGCCACATACACACATACCTACAAAGGCACTAAAATCAAATGCTGCCAATTAAGAGCTCTAAGCAAAACCTCATGCATAACACCATTCTAATACCTTTAAAGCATACCATTGAATCACCAAATCATACTCAAGACACCATACCATCAAATTTCATTCCAATAGCCATGAACAGTACATGTTCTAACCTAGGGCAGTAACCAAAATAATACAAACTCAAGCTACAAGCCAAACCATATCAAACCACCACTTCCACATCAACCAATCAAACCAATTTGGATTCTATGCAATCATTCATTATCAAGTCCAAAGTCAACTCCACATAATCAAGAACCCATATCTCCACACATTCAACCATGGATTTCCACACAAAAATCATACGAAAAGTAATCAAAGAGGAGAAGCATGCATAAGAAGTGAAAAGAGGGTAGTAACTAACTTAATTCATGTTTTACTTACCTTGAATCACCAACCCTTAAGGATTTTGGTTTCCAATCTTAAGAAGAGAGAAAGAAGAAGAAAGGTTCTGCTATCAAGAGTGTTTTGAAAGTAGGAAACCATTCCATGTATACAAGGAGAAAATAAGGGAAGGAAAAATGTGTGTAAGCCTCAATATTTGACTTTCCTTCTCTCCCACCAATATAAAGCCACCACCTAGCCTTAATATTCCATTCTAATACATATACATGCTTATACATATACATACACAGAATATACTTACTCATTAGACATTAAATCATCATTCCATTGTATTCAATTAGGCAATAATCTGAAATCATTAAACAATACACCAATATGTACTATAAATAGAAATTAATATTTGCTACACATACCAATCCATAATATGCATGCATACCTCATTATAATCACACATGCAAGCATGTATACTAAGAATTAAATAAGCATTCATCACAAATAACACCTTATGCAATATAAGAGGCATTTTCCTAAAAGCCTCATTTAAGCACATTAAACACTTCCTATGTAACTTTTACTTTAAAAATACTTTTCTTTCATCAACTTTTCATACTTTCTCATTATTAAACATTCATCTCCATTTCATGCCATAATTCCATTTAGAAGCATGCTTAATTTATTTCATCATACATATGATTAATGTATTGAAATATGCTAAGTGTGTGGATGTGACATGATCAATTTTTAGGTCATTATAGTAAGAGAACTTGAGTCATGCTTGTACCAATTGAGCCCCGTTATGGAGAGAATGTTACAGAACATGAACTTTATTCTTAGTGGGGGATTGGGCCATTACCAATAAGGTCCAATCAAGTTCAACATCCCTGTAATCATGTGGGAGGAGAGATACTACATTGAGTTCGATCCTTACACTTTGGACAAGCTAGAAGAGTGTAAGATGGTTGCCTTTATCCAGGGGAAGACCTAATATGATCAAGCTCCTGAGTTACTACATTTAGATGACTTTTTGATCAATAGTTTACCGTCTTTAATGATGTGTATGACTTATCAATCTTGTCAAAGTCCAAGAAGGTCACTGCTACCTTATTCTCCATCAGTCTTGATGATGACTTTCAGATTTTTAGTGATGTTGTTGATCTAACCATTGATCATCTTGGCTTAGAACCCATTATAGTCACCATGCTGGAGGCCAAGCTGTAGAGTTTAGATATAAGTGACTTATTGCTTTAGAAGGTCTACTAAGACATCATTACATTAGTTGAGAGTACTTTTTATGAAATTTTATATGAGGATGATGATATCCCTATTTTTGTACCTCTCAATAATGACGTATTCCCTTTAAAATTCAATGCAATGAAAAATAGTTTTGTGTATGTTTGTGATGTATATTTTGATGAAATTATGCATGAACATGAATATTTTTGATATTAAGGCATCATACATCAAAACTATTAATATTGGCACAGATGACATGCCTTTTTCTCTTCAAATTGCATTAGACTTAACTCTTAATGAGAGAATAAAAATTATTAGAGTGTTAAAATAACATTTAAAAGCCTGGGTATGAAGAGATATCAAGTATTGATAGAACTATAGTGGAACATAGAATTTTGGTCAAGCCTGGGTTCAAGCCTGTTAAATAAAAGCTACATTGGCTTCAACCAAAATGAGCTTAGATGGTTAAGGAGAATATTTAGAAGTATCTGGATGCCAAATTCCTTAAAGTGGTTGACTACCCTAAATGGTTGGCCAATGTGGTTCCAGTTCCTAAGAAAGACAGTAGTGTTAAGGTTTGCACAGACTACCTGGATCTGAACAAGGCATACCCAAAGGATGACTTTTCTTTATCTTATATCGATATGCTAGTTGATAGTGTAGCCACCAGTGCTATGTATTATTTCACAGATGGATTTTTTAGGTACAATCATATTTTCATGGCCACCATGGATAAGATGAAGACAACTTTCATCACAAAATGGGAGACCTATTGCTATAATATCATGCCTTTTGGTCTAAAGAATGCGGGTGCTACCTATCAAAGGGTTGTAATAACTTTATTATATAATCTTGTCTATAAAGACGTTGAGGTCTTTGTAGATGATATGATGCTGAAGTCTCTTATTAGAGAAGAGCATCCTACTATTCTTGATAGGTTTCTCACGTGGGTTGAGAAATACAAACTCAAATTAAATTTGAAGAAGTCATTTGAGGTGACATTTGATAAGCTGCTATGTCATGATGTGAGTCAGAGGAGTATTAAAGTGGATTTCAATAAGGAAAAGTTGATCTAAGAGATATCTATTCCAAGAATTAAGATAGAAGTCAAGGGATTTATGGGACAACTTCAGTACATAAGTAGATTCATTGCTAAGCTCACGATTATATGTGAGCTAATTTTTAAGCTTTTGAGGAAGAACTAGTCTTTGGTTTAGGATGAAAATTGCTCATTTGCATTTAAGAGGGTGAAGCATTACCTCTTTAACCTATAGATCCTACAACCACCTTGGTCGGGGAAGCCATTATTGCTTTAACTAGCCTTAAAGAAGGAGTTAGTAGGGTGATGATAGCTTAAGATAGTAAAACTGAAATTAGGCATGTCGTATACTACTTGAGTAAGAAATTATTGCCAATAGAATGCAAGTACAACATTATTGAGAAGTTATGCATGATTATGGTCTAGGTTACCAAGAAGCTTAAGTATTACTTTTAATCATATCAGGTGTAGGTGATTTCTAAGATCAATCCTATAAAGTACTTGTATAAGGCTCTTTCACTGGTGGGGAAGCTTTCTAGGTGGTTAATCCTGTTATTAGAGTTTGATGTGTTGTACATTGTCACACCTTTCTGTGGTGCAACATGCTCATGTAGAATAATTAATGATCTCCGATATGTGAAAACCATTAATTACCCTAGCAAGGGATGCATAAATTTTTATTTTATTATGCGTCGTACTAAGTTTTGCGGAAGTATGAGTCCCAAATAACATTTTTACATTTACTACCTTAAACATTTAATTGCTTAATTAAATTAATTAAAAACTTTAATCTACTCCAAGTCCTAGCTTTCAAAGAGTTTCTTGCTGAATTGGTGCTTTGGGAATCCATGCTCGCCATCGAACTATCAACCTACGTCCATCAAATGATGAACACTGAGTATATAACTCAGTGGTGTTTAACACGTAACATATACAATATAATCATTCATATCACATCCATGAATAATTCATTTAAACTATAACATTTTATTATTGACGTTGCCATGTAATCATTTAAAATATTTTTTATATTCATCATCTATTCATATCATCATTTGCTTAACTCTCTAACATATTCAATTCATAGTTCATTTATATCGATATTGTAACTAGTTTATTTTCTTGATATATATATATCATTTATTATTATTATTATTATTATTATTATTATTTTGAATTTATGTTCCTCTTGCATTACCATAAAGCAATGTATACATTTATTATGTATACTACATGAATCAATCATAATCATACAACCATACATAATTTAATATGATAAACTTATTTATAATATATTCAACATTGTTCAATCATGATAATTTATATTCTTGTTAATATCATAACTTTATTCTTTAGATGTATTTCTATTTCCTATTATATATCAGTAGTTTGATACTTTAAAATATCTGGTCTTCATGTTACCAACCTTCACATGTTAAAGTCATATATTATCATTCCATAATGATTCCTTTTTAATGAACCAACTCCATAAACATATATTCACAATCAATAGAATTAATTTCATAACAATTTGGAATTTAATAAAATCCTATGAGTATTTTGGAGAACACCATTTTTCCCTTTATTACATATTCTTTTAAATTCATAATCTTAATATAATTAATCATCTTAATTATATTCTCTACCAATATTCAGCATGAATGGCATCAATAATGATAACATACCAATAGTATAAATCTCAGTCATATATGTATCATGTTATTATCATGTATAACATACCATTATACCATAACCACGTTATGTGTAATATATTATGATCATCATGTATGTCTCGTATATCATAGCATTAATTTAATTTTAATATCATCATTATAATATACCATCATTTACATATGAATGCATTATTTTGGCATCATCAACAACATAATTCATGATTTATGTCGTTAACGATAATGCATCAATGTTATGCATTCTCCCTCGTATTTTCCTGTATCTTTACATATCATTTGCCCTCTTTGCATTTTGGGCTATATGTGCACATTGTATTGGGTCATTCTTTCATATCTTATTTATGGTTCATCTAGAACCCATTTTACATTCATTTCTTTTCATATCATTTCAACATTTTCATTTCCATATATTTCCCACAGGAATTTATATCGCAATGCCCAATACCTTTCCTTTTATCACTATCCTTTCGTATTCTTTTATTTTTCTTTTCCCCTTATTTCTCCATGTCATGACATGTATGAGTTCATCAATTTTATGTTTTAACGAAATGATATGAATGTTTATGTCATGATGCCAAAAATTAACATATGCAAGCTTCATGATATTATATTATATCTCATCCATTTCATGCATCATACATTTCATATAACATGATTTTCATATATCATTCATTTAATAAAACATTCATTTCACATAGCTTTCACTTTATATGACATTTAAATCATATAGCATTAATTTCATACTTTTCATTTATACTAACATACATAAGATCGCTTCATAATAAATACAATAAAGCTTATATTAATCCATAACACATAAATTTATATACTTGTTATTATTATGTTATCATTAAAGTAAATTATCATACATACTTATTCTTTTAACCTTAATATAATCATATAATAAAATGATTATTTTCTTGTATCATATTTCATCCTCATGTATAACATAGCTTCATAACATCTTATCTTCATATGTATCATCGATATAATATATCATATCATAAATATATATATCATATCATCATATAATCATTAATAATATATTTATTATTAATGATTTATTACTTATATTTTTAATTCTTCACATTTATAATTTATGCCAACATTAACACTTTCATATACATTATTATCATATATGTCATATCATTATAAATTATTAAATGTGCATATAATCATGTGCATTTTCATAATATATCATGTATATTATATGAAATTGAATTACTATATAATTTAATCAATCAAATCCATATAAAATAAAACTATAAAATATAACATGTAACAACATGTTAATAATTAAGGTAAGTTCATACTTACCTGCAGATCCAAAAATTAAGAATTAGCTAACAAAGCACAAACTTGATTTCGTTTCCTTATTTAATTCCTCGATGAAATGCTTTGATTTCCCTATGAACCATAATAATCGCATATTAAATATTTATCTATAATTAATAAAATTAATTTCATTTATCATAATATCTTTTAATAAAAATCATATCATCATATACATCAAAGTATTACTCACATTTATCATAATTAGTATCATATAATTTAATTTCAATTTATAACATTTATAAGATATTAATCAAATCTTCATACCATGGCAAATTTATACTTTATGAAATTTTCCATCATCTAATTTTAAATCTAAGACTTTCTTTATCAATATACACTTTTATTTTATTTATTATTTATTTTTAAATTCATCCTTACTTATCTCATTATTTTAACTCTTTCATTTATCTTATTAGTATTATTATTATTTTTAATTACTTTTGTTAGTTAACCATTGAAATAACACTTTTCATATATATATAATAAATTCACATGTCTTATTATACTTATTTTATTTTATTTGAATATTCTTATATCTTATGTCCACTTAACATTTCATTTTTCATAATTAATTGTCTACTCCAAACAGTTAATATTATTTTCATATAAATCATTGTATGTCATAATTAAATTAACATAAATTAACTTCTTTATGATTTATCATATCTTTAATTTATTGACCCTTAAGGTCCATAAACATTGAATTATTATCTTCCTTTTCATAACTATTTCCTCATTTTTTATATATTAAAGTTTGCTTAAACAAAAATTTATTAATGTTGCAATATTTAAATATATATCATACTCCTTAAATACTTTCATTTTATAATCTACCTGTTCTAACATATTTAATTATAGATTTAAATCTTATAATACAAGTAACTTTCAAAATTCTCATGTCATTATCCACACCATTATCTATTATAATTTTAATATCTAATAATTCTCTTTATTCATTATTAAAATGACTCATAATACTTCTAAATAATTATTCTCATGCTTATTATTTTTATTTTATTTTTTTATCTTATTATGAAATAATCTTTGAATCATTTACTATCTTACCCTTTTACCTTATTTCAATTAATCAAAGGCTTAATTTTTAGTTCCATTTAATACTATACATGACTTACTTCATTAAACTTCTTATAACATTAATTTTACTTAGTTTATAGTTTCCATTTTAAGCCATAACTTAAAATTGCCGCACATACCTTACATAAATTTCCATTTAAACTCAAATTTTAATTAAAATAACACTATATCATAAATTAATTACCTTTTTAAGCTTCTTATAATACTTAACTCATTTTATTTATTAATAATTCAAACCCGTACATTTATTTTAACTATATGCTTCCAAAACTTCCATTCAATCATTTTAAATATATATATATATATATATATATATATATATATATATATATTTTAGCTCTAAATTAATCCTATATATGAAAATTGCCACAACTTCTATTTATTCCTCACTTAAATTCCCATTTTTTTAATCATCATTCTTAAATCTTACTTAAAATTAACTTTATACCATAAATTAATTACTTCTTTAAAACTTATACTAATACTTACTTAACTTAATTTATCAATCATTTAAGCATTTATTTCTCTTTTGGCCATATATACTCTTTTCAAACACTTAACCATTACATAATGTTCTTTTGTCCTTACTTATTTATTAGGTACCATACCTTATCTTATCTTTTTAATATCTCATTTGTATTATAAATTCTTAGCGATATAATCAATTTATCAATCCATAGAAATCTTTCACCTTATCTTTAAATCATTTAGTCTAAAATCATAAATAACTTAATTAAGTAATAAACTTAAATCTTAATTAAAATTAATTAATCACCTTTTTAATCTTCCAATTAACATTTAATACTCTTAAATATTTACTTATTTGAGACTATAACTTTGGATTGGCCGCAAATTTAATTTCATCTCATGAATTTTAAATATCAAGCTTTAAGTCTATATTATCAATTTATACCATATATACCTTCTTTTTCCCATCTAAAAGACTTACAATTTTTTTTATCAATACATAAACTGTATTTAACTCATCAATCTTATGAAAACATACCTTTAAGTCTATATCCTTATCTTTCAAAATCAAACGCAACTTTAACCCAACTTTAAATCATATTAACTTAAATTTCTTAATCTATTCTTAATTAGAATCTTATAGATTTTACCAGAACCTCTTAACTTACCTTTAATCTTGGCATTTTACTTAATTTTTTCATCTTATGCATTCAGCTCTGAAAGAAAAATGTAATACCAACACCAACACACACTCCACATCCACTATAATCTACCTTTTTACATCCCTATTCATCTAAAAACTTAAATCAAACACTAAAAACTTAAAAATCCTTTTAAAACCATTTGGCCTTCACGTAAAACAACAACCAAATAATTCGGCCAAGATAAGAATAGAGTCAAAAATGCATGCATCTAACAATTTAAACAAAAAAATACTCACCTTCAAATAATCTACTAAAAACCAAAATAAATATTGATCTTCTTTAAGATCTATACCCGTTCTTCTCAACAATATCCCTTTAAAGCTTCATTCTTCATCTCATACCCAAAAACACTCATGCATGTCAAGATCCAACAAAGAAATGGTATTTAGACATCTTTTGGGTTTCGATTTCAAAAAGAAAGCTCAAGGTTCTTGTGATTTTGGTCTTTAACTTGGAGGAAGCAAGGTGATGTGTTTTGGCCTTTGTAAAAGAAAAATAGAATAAAAATGGATACTTTTCAACCTAACATGAAGAATACTCTTATATCTCACTCTATTCATGAAGTTCAAAAAGAAAAGAATAAGAAACAACTACAGTTTATGGTTGTTTCTTTGTAAGTGTTTCAGTTTCTTAAAAAAAATGAAACAAGATACCTTAACTCAACACCTTAAGCTAAATGCATGGTGTTCATCTTGTATATAGAGATTTAGAAGAAAAAAAACATATAAGAAAGGTAATGGTATGCGATTTCCATGGAGGTATAATGAGGAAAAGAAAAAAAAAAGAAGTGAGCCATGGAAGAAGGAAAAATGTAAAGAGCATTTCGATAGAAAGAGAAAATGCAAGATAAAGAATAAAAATTGCCTTTGAAAGTTAACCCAAACGGTAGGACATGTGAGTATTTTTAGGGCAGTCCTACATTATTTACTATACATGCTCTCCCATATGATCATTGCATCCAATAACCCTTCATTACATATTTTCATACATATTATTTCCAAATTCTATCTACAATAAACCTTTAATTTCATATAAATACTCTATACACCAATAAATACATTTATTATACTCTTAATATACATTAATTTAATAATTTCCATCCTTCAACAAAATAAATAATATTTCTTTCTCTATTTACTACTTTCATACACCTTTTTCAATTTTCCATATATTTTTTTTTATTTTACCTATACAAATAAAATATAATTTTCCTTATTTTCATATATTCAATTATGTAAATTACATCTTATATATATTATTAATTTAATATCTTAATTTCATATTTTCTTTTATATCATTTATATAATTTAAACTATATTATATACTTCCCATCTTATATCTAATTAATATCTTAATATTATTCTCATAAAACCAATTTAATACTCAATTATTCTCTCCATTATTCAACAAATCAATTTATAACATCCTCATAACATAAATAATAAAAATTAATAATTTTACTTTTCTAATAATCACATATTATTTTATATACCCTCAACAAAGTATTA
>CANYBF012022319.1:0-10041 GCA_948192965.1 Dalechampia spathulata
TGAATGATTGATGTGATAATTATAGAAGTGTTGTTTTAACAGGTATCAAATTATTAGATCTTCATATTACAGATGGAACTCTGCCGAATTTTTATCAATATTAATTTTTTTTATTGAGAAGTGTTTTATTTTATTCATTAATGGTTTTAATTCACAATTCAAAATCTTTATAAAATTTTATTATAATTATATAAAATTTTTTCATATTTTAAAAAATATTAAAATATTAAAATATAACAAAATTAAAATTAATTACGGAAATAGCTACGGAATTAGCGATGAAAAATTTCGTCTCCAATTTCGTCTCTAAATAGAGACGGAATTGGAGACGACAAAAGCGTTTCTATTTAGAGACGGATATTTCCGTCTTCAAATCCGTAGCTATTTAGCGACGGATTAGAGACGGAAATACATCCGTCACTATCCGTCGCTAATCCGTCATTATTTTTTTAGCGTCAAATGATTTAACGACGGAAAATATACGTCGCTATTTCCATCGCTATACCTTATAGCGACGGCTAATTCCCTTTTGCTGTTGCTATTTTCCTTCATTTTTGCAGTGCTATCAACAAACTGCTGGTCTCATTTTTATTGATCATATCCATTTTGAGCTTGCATAACTCTCCTCTAGACCTTCAATTATTGTGCTTCGGCATTGTTTATTGATTCTAAGATAATCAAGTTGCATCTTTAATAAATATCCTTCAAGGTTCTAGTGTCCCTCATGGATACAATATCTTAAATGTGATAGAAAATGTAGAATTCTAAAATTGTATTTTTTAAAAAAAGAAAAAATGATGAAAATTTTGACATATCATTAATACTATAAACTGGAGAATTTATAAAATAAAATTAATGGATTTTCCTATCGCAAAGCCACTCAAAGTAGTTGAAAGCCACCCCCAAAATGGTTCAAAAACATACGGCTAATAAACAACTACAAAACTGCCACTATCGATAAAAAAAATTAAAAAATTAAATCCAGACTTTTTTAAAAACATAAAAACCAAAATAAATAAGTTTTATGTTGGAACTATAATGCCAACAATCTAACAAAATGAACCATTTTGAATTCAAATATAATATTCAGATTTTTTTGGATGGGTATGAATCATAACCTAGATTTTCTGGCAGATTGTTTGACCTCCCTTCCGCTGTCTTTTTTCCTTGGCTCGAGTCATGCATGCGCTTTGTTTGCATGTGACAGCTAATTAACCTTCTTGCACGGAGAGATCGGATGGTTTAGTATCGAATTAAATCAAAATTTTTTAAAAGATAAAATTAAATTAAATTAAAATTTTTTTGATTTAATATTTTTTAAATTAAATTAAATTGAATTTCAGTTTGATTTATTTGATTTGATTTTTATCTTATTTTTTTTTGACTGATTTTTGAATTGAAAACTTTAATTTTTTACAATCAAATTGAATTAATTTTTTTTAAATCGAAATTTTTTGAATCGAACCAAACCGATCAAATTCAATTCGTTGGTTCGGTTCGATTTTTCGATTCAAACCGAGATATTACTTCCTTGCTCCTCTTCAAACATCCATAAGTTCTCATGTGGTCGTATCTAACGGAGAGGAACTGTCTGCAATTTCTTCTGTAATTTTTTCTCATTTTCGATAGTGAAAATGGCTACTACTTATGACAGGCTAAGTGAACTGAAAGCTTTTGATGAAACCAAAGCTGGTGTAAAGGGCCTTGTAGATGGCGGTCTGACAAAAATCCCCAAGATTTTTATTCACGATCAATCTAAGATCAACAATAGATCATGTTCTAAGATCAACAATAGATCATGCTCAGGCGACAGCACGCAAACTGTGCCCATCATAGATTTCAATGGAGTAGATAGCAATCCAAGTGCACGAATTGATGTAGTTCACAGAGTTCGAGATGCCTGCAAGAAATGGGGGTTTTTCCAGGTGATCAATCATGGAATTCCAGCAGCTATGTTGGATGAAATCATAGATAGCGTACAGAAATTTCACGAGCAAGATTTAGAGGTGAAAAAAGGATTCCACAGCCGTGAGCGAGGGACAGCAAAAGTCAAGTACAATACAAATTTTGATTTTTTTCAATCTCCAGCAGCTAATTGGAGAGATACCATGTATTGTCCTGTGGCTCCTGATCCACCCAATCCTGGAGAATTGCCCGATGTTTTCAGGTATGTCGCTAGCTGTATCAATAATGTTTGACTTAATTAGTATCTAAGAGGGTTTTTTGTGAAGTAAATCCTACAATTCACTCCTTGGAAACAGTTTGAATAGGATCAAACATATACGATATGTAATCAGTTATATTTGCAGAGATATCTTGATCAATTACTCGAACAAGGTGGCGTCATTGTCGAGAACAATATTTGAATTGCTATCGGAGGCACTGGGATTAAATCCCAACTATCTCGAAGATCTAGGTTGTGCAGAGGGGCTTTTATTTTTGGGTCATTACTACCCAGCTTGCCCTGAACCAGAATTGACAATGGGCACAAGCAGCCATTCTGATAATAGCTTTATAACATTACTTTTACAAGACCAATGTGGTGGCCTTCAAATTCTTTCCAGTGAAAACCAATGGATTGACGTCAACCCAGTTCCAGGAGCTCTTGTTATAAACCTTGGAGACATGTTACAGGTGGTTTATCCCATGCCAAATTTAGATTAGTATACAAGTACCCTTCATGGAATTTAGTTCAGTTTGAAAGGATTGTATTCTTTTTGCTTATATTGCCATTGGTTATGTATAATTTTATTGTTCTGGTTTTCCGCAGTTGATCTCGAATAACAAGTTTAAAAGCTCAGAACACAGAGTCCTGGCACAATCTGTAGGTCCGAGAATTTCAGTGGCATGTTTTAACATACAGCTTAATAATTCGAAGAATGCGTCAAGACTGTATGGGCCAATTAAGGAGTTGGTCTCGGAAGAAGATCCGCCTGTTTATCGAGAAACAACCCTTGAAGACTATCTGAAATATTACTACTCCAAAGGACTTGATGGCATTTCTGCATTAGAGCATTTCAAGTTGTGAATTTTGGCTAGAGGAACTGGGTGTCAGAAAAAGTAAAATCGCCACAATAAGCGAGAAAGAATGAACCAATGTATGAGGATTGATATGTTATGATTTGAATTGGGAATTCCGTGTGCTGCTAAGTTGATGAATTAGATAAAGAAAACGAGAGCCATACCGTAATACAAAGATTGTTGTGAACCAAAAAGAATGGAATACATCCATAGGAATAAGTCGAACAAAAACACCAGTTCTCTTTATATAGATCGTGAATCAAGGAGTCGTTGTCAGAACCGCTTGAATGAGAACATAAACCTTAGCCTTGCAAAGGAAATCTATGGCATTTCAGAAATTTGTCAACAGAAGCATTGTGCCTAAACATGTTTAGGGCCGATACCAAAATTATAGCATTTTAATTATTGATAATGGTACTTCTTCATTTACTTTTGTCATTAGCTCATCCAAGTTGCTTTCCTGTCACGCACGCCTACTCCTACCATGCCATCGGACCGCATCATAGCGCCTTCTTCCTCCTTCACCATCTTCACATTTTCTCTTTATCTTTCTTCTTCTTCTTCTGAATATATTTATCATGTTTTTCATTTGCATTTATATTTATCATTTCTAAACTAAATGCATTATTTTTATTGGTTTACAATATATACATATTTTATGATTCTAACATACCATGTGTATATGATTACTTATATACACATGCAACATTCATCATTTCAAGATATCATTTCAAGATATTATCTCGAATGATATAATAATTCAGAGTCTTTATAAGAGAAAAATACAATTATAAATAAAATTTACATGAAATTTTAATAGCATAAAGAAAGATTTTATGACGTTACATGTTTAGAGTTGTATCTAACTCAATCAACTAACATTAAACTGGCATTTAATTTATGTTCAAATCTAGACAACATGGAGAGCTTTTGCATGGGCATGAAGCTCTATTGGAATGAGTTAAAGATCAAGCTGTAGACTTTTTGATATTTTAGATGATTGTGATGTATGGTTAGATATCTTTAAAATATAACTAAAATAACATATGATGTTATTGAATTAATAGCATATATACACCATGGTTACTGGGTCATGCATATGGAACATGGATGGATGTACTGAAGTCAATCCCTCAACGAATTTCTGAACGAAGACCAATCAAGGATGTCTTTTTCCTTGTTGGTGGGAAACTACTCATCTAGAGCCACATTGAGATCCGAAGGTTGCACTCTTTAGGAAGGAAGGGATAATGAAACTTCAAAGACAGGGAAGCAAAGGCTCACTGTTAAGCCACAATTCCAGTGGATAGTAATTACAACCCCAAGGCTTGGTGTACATAACAAGAACCTGCTCAAAGTGACGAGATCTTGTATGATTGAGTTTGGCAAGGACCCCCTCCACCGTCTATCCTTAGTAAAGTAGAGAACCTTACGCAAGGACTGGAAACTTTTTATATACAGCCATCAGAGCATAAGGAAGATAGTACACGAAGCAAGCAAACAACAAGCAGATAAATCCCTGCATCTACCCTTGATGCAAACATGCTAAGCAAACTCAAATTCACCGTTGTAAGAAATCAAAATTTTTTAGTTTTAATAGAAACTCCTAATTTCTGAAGACATTGAAAATAAAATTTAGCAACTTGCACATAAGCGATGATAACATCATTAAGCATGGGACACATTAGTTGAACAAGACCTACAAGCAGCAGTTGTTACCAAAAAGAGCATTCTCACACCACTATTCCAACATGCTTTTTCTTCATTTATATATTTCTCATAAAAACTTTAAATTACTTATATAATGAATTCTAAAAAAATAAATATAACTTCTTGTAATAGATTTTATCTATAAAATTGATAGTGTTTATCAAATTTTTAAGTTATTATTAATTATATAATTTTAGAATTCTTTTTATTTAGAAGTGAGATCCATCATTCATATTCTTCTTCATCTAGAAGTTTGCTAGAAACCATTCATTATTTGTATTATCTTTGACACAAATTGTTAGGGGTGGAGGTTTTCCCTACTAAAGGGTAGAATAGATATTTCATATTTATATTTTGTTTATATATTTTAGGGATGTGATGGGTGAAACATTTTGATGTCTTCTTATGTCAAACCCAATTATGTTCCTAATGCTATTTAGGGAGGAGTGACTTGTTAGTATTGGATGATATCCAGGAAGTAGGTTTAGTTTAAGATATTTCCCTTGTATACATACGGAGCGGGATAATTGAATTAATCAATAAAAGAATTAGTTGGATGTTATTCATTCGTTGTGTCTTATTATTATCTTATTATGTCTTTCTCTTATATGATGTTTTTGCTATTCAAAGAGTTCATTATGCTCTTCTAATCGAGACGGTAATGCTAGTGATACTCATATGTAAGACTTGCCTTGATCATAAATTGATTATTAATGGGATTTACAAGTTGCTTGTGTAAGAAGCGTCTTACATGAGCACTGCACAAGTTCTTATTAAGGATTGAAACCTAGACTCGTGAAACTTGGTATCAAAGTTGAGACTGATACAATCAAGATGATTTTGATGACATTTAATAAAGATGCTCAGATGATGTGTTCATGAAGTCAAAGGACTTTTGGCCGAAATTATGTAAGGAAGGGTTACGTAATTAAGCAACTTTAAGATTGTATGAGTATGATACTATACGATTAAGAATAGTTCAAACAATTTTGGAGTTAGTGCAAGTATGGGACTATCCAATTCAAAATTGTTCAAGTTATTTTGAGATTGTATTAGTATGGAACTATAAAATAGAGAATAGTTCAAAAGTTTTGATAATATTATCCATAGCATCAAGGTAGGTGCCTTTTTTTATGCTATTTCATTACAAACTTCATAGTCAAGTATGCTTGACTTGGAGCAATTATTGAATTAGCAATCTCTTGGGAAATTTCTTACGAAACATGTAAGTATTCTGCATGTTGGGAAGGTTTCATCATTGCATTATGGAGGTAGTCATCAAATGGTTTGCTACAGATACATATGGTATAAATGGATGGTTCATATGAGAAGGTTCATATGAGAATGTTCATCCCCAAATTTATGTTAAGAAACTTTAGAAATGAGTTAATGGATTTTATATTATGTTGAGTAAAACACATGTGGGAAAGGGTGCCTTGAAATTCTTAAGAATGAAACTAAATCTTTGAGCAAGCATGCATTAATATGCTTGTGAATCGATTGGATTGTTAAAATCTTAAGCTAGCATACATTAAAGTGCTAGTGGATTGAATATAAATACTCGAGATTATGGTAGTCCAAGTAAATGTACTAATAATATGTTTATTAAATGTGAAATTATTCGAGTTGCAATAGCTTGAGTGAGTTGTTTGTAGAACGTGTGAATTACTCTACAATGGTAAAGTAATTGCATATGAATTAGAGCTTGAGGTCATTCAGAAAAAGGCAATTATAAGTACACTTATCCCTCTTAGTGTGGAGTGAAATGGTTGGCTAATGCGAGATTGATGTGGTGCTACCCAAATCAATGTTGAATCGAGATTGCTTATACGAGAAGTTCTAGTAAGAAGTGAAGGGTAAATCATATCATTAATGATATCTGTTTTGAATGTAAGAATAATTATTGAATAGGGAGATAAATGAAGTCACTTGTTCGTTTGGAGCAAGTGGAATTGCCTATGTCTAGAAGGAGTTTCTAATATGCTCTTAATTCCCTTTAGGGGGGAAAGACTAATCAGCCTTTGGTGATGTCTGAGGGCTAGGCATGATAATAAGTACTTGTTAGGCTTGTCTTTAGCATATGATATTCCCTCTACTTACACACTAAGCAAACTAATTAAATCTATGTATCAATTCCATTAATCAATAAAAGAAGTAGTCATATGTTATTCATGTCACGCCCAGCCCATACCTGACGTAACATGCTCCCGTAGCATACACAATGACCTCCCATATGAGAAACCACTGTATACACTACCAGGGATACCTGTACACGTATAAATAGACGTCGTATGGGGATAACAGATAGTATGACGGTAACATCAGTAAACAGAACCATACATAACCCTGGATAACAACAACATACATTCAATTGAATGAACATGTCTATAACAAGTATATTCATTAATATACAAAGGTTCTGATTACAATAACCATACAAACCACCACCAAACTACAAATACATTACTGCCTCTCTCTTATATACAAGCTACAATACAAGGTTACAAAAAGAACATATGCTCGGCTGCTCCAGACCACCTCGAGACAGGGATTCGCTGTTGAATCCACCTCTCCGCTGACGTCAGCAATCACTACTCTGGGCCTTCAATCGTGGGCTCGGAACCTGCGTTCATCAATTGATAAACGCTGAGTCAAAGACTCAGTGGCACTAACTATCATACACGCATAAAACATAGATAAACATGTCAAGTAACAGGCAATATAATGCAATGCTATGTTGTCCCGTTTTCTTTTCCTGTTCTGTACTCTCTTCCCCTCTTTCCTTTTTCCCTTATTGTGCACAATATATTCCCATGCTAGATCCCTATGTATCGGTACTCAACTCCCGAAGGAGGACAACTGTAATCATGGCCTGTAGGCCCTTTTGTTATGCCTATGTCTCGAGACTCAACTCCCGTAGGAGGAAATATAGCATACGATTCCATTATGGAATCCTGTAATATATGATCCAGCATGCCTTTCCTCATTTTCTCTCGCTCTGTTTAGGCATTCACGCTCCCAAATGTCATGAATATGCTAACATGCTAGAGTACCGTATATAAACTCAAGTAAAAATCATAAAACTTCACATATAACAAGCTCATAGCATCAAAGGATAGGCAAATACGGGAATTCAATCCCCAATCATCAAGTACTAAGCCATACTTGGCTTAAAAGCAAATCAAAGAAACAAAAGCATCCCAATAGAAACTAGCACTAACCTGACCAAAGTTACTTCTATCACTTAACCAAGTCTCGGAACTTCTACTTGCTCTAATCCAAGCTCTTACGGCTTAAAACTACGAAGATAGGGTGAGTTCTAGTGTTTAGAAATGTGTGGAACAATTTTAGGAAAGAAAAGGAGAAAGAAACATAATGAAAAAGCTAGGTTTAATCCGTTTAAAACGACCTTAAAAGTCGCGTACGGCTGTACCAAATACCCATATGCCCGTACCAACCTAAAAAGCCTGACAAACTCAATTTTCCTGCGAGCTTCGGTACGGCCGTACCATATTTGGTACGCCCGTACGACCCCAAAGTTACTGACAAACCTAAATTCCTATGAGTTGACGTACGGTCGTACAACCCTCTAGTACGGCCGTACGACCTCCAGGACCTCAATTCCCCTATTCCCTCAAGCCTGGTATGCCCATACGTCTATCCGTACTCCCGTACCGCCTTCCTAAAATCAAGACATGCCTAATTTAAATCTCTAACTCATTTGAAACCTGTGAGAAACACTCCAAAACCACCCAAAACACATCAAACTCACTGTCCCTCATCCAACCGAGAAGTCAAACTTCCCAATAAGGCAATAGTGGCACATAATACCATCACAAATACAAGCATACATACATACATATACGTCTACATATCATCCATGCATAACAAAACTCATACGCATATAGACCTCCACCTGTATACTAGCGTACAAACTACTAGGGTCTTAACTACGGGTGTAACAGTTGTAATGTCTTTATTACTTGAGATCAATTTCATCGCCTCTAACTTGTCACAATCTAGGAAAGATAATGTAAAACTTATCTTTTAGAATTGTTGCACAAATCTGGTATATTGTTGTAATGTCTTTATTACCTGAGATCAATTTCATCTCCTCCAACTTGTCACAACCATCGATCTCCTTAAGATCCATTCTCCTACTAACTTTGATTCCTTCATTAGGAATATTTGAATGCTTGAGTTCAATTTCATCGCCTCCAACTCATTATAGCCATCGATCTCCTTAAGATTCATTATCTTATTGACTTTGATTCCTTTATTAGGAATATTGAAGGCTTGGCCAATATCTTGTGTAATGAGCATTAGATTTCTCTTTTGAATTTGAAACTTGTGAAATTTTATTCTCAATAATCATAGTTAGTGAACCATAAAATTCTCTTACAAGATTTTCATACACTAGTTTATTAAAATACAAGAATGACTCCCATCTTTGTACCCTGATTAGATTTTCAATGTGCCAAAATTGGTCTAAAAAATACTTCCAATTGATCATCTTACTTGTAATAATCTTCTTAGATGAGAAAATGATCTTCTATTCTTCTAGCTTAGCTTTCTTTTCTCAGCTTAGTAATAATGACGATTCAAAGTTCTTCTTTTTTACCATTGATTTTTGAGAGAGAGCAAGTTTAATTTGGGAATTAAGGATTATTGAGAAAAAGAGAAAATTTAAGAGTGAATGTCACGTCTTCTGGCTACGTAACATGCTCCCGTTGAATGATAACAAATTTCCTAAACAAAACATGTCACGTCTTCTGGCTGCGTAACATGCTCCCGTTGAATGATAACAAATTTCCTAACAAGAAAATTGATAATCATCCAACAAAGGATTCCATACATTCTTAATTAGTGCGAAATTTTTTTTTTATAACAGATAACATATATATATCATTTAGCTCCCTAGTTCTATAAACATTCCTTATTTCATATAAATCATATTTAGCGTCATAATTATACACACATTATTACAAGTTTATAGAATATCCATATTTGATGTACTGCCAAAGTACTTATTTAAAAACTTGCACGATTATAATCTTTAAGAAGTCCATAAGATAAATTACCACAAGGAAGTAGATGGTCTTGCTGCTGCCACTAAAGTTTATCTTCCGCAGCTTTGCTAGTTCCTGCGTTTATCAATGGACAAACGTTGAGTATAAAACTCAGTGGTGCTAGTTAAAACATTTAATACAATCCAACAAATCATATGATTTAAACAAATTAATTATGTCATCTATGCATGAATCATAAATTAAGACTGTCTTTAATTTAATTGCACAGAAAATTCATATG
>CANYBF012022687.1:0-16161 GCA_948192965.1 Dalechampia spathulata
GGAGATGAGTCTCGAGACATATAGTAGGAAAAGGGTGCATAGCACCATACAGTAAATGCCCTCCTTTGGGAGATAAGTACCGGTACATATAGGAACCCAGTATGTGCGAAAGGAATGTGCACAATTACAGGAAAAGAAGAGTGTGGTAAGAATGACAATGAAGGAGAGTGCAAGGCATGTTGCATTTGCATTGCATTTGTCGGAATTATATTTTCTGACGTTATTAAGGTTTTATTATATGCTGCTTGTATGTGTATGTCTATCTATGGTTTCCTAGCACCACTGAGTTTTATACTCAGCGTTTGTCATTTGATGAACGTAGGTTCCGAGCCCTCGGGAGAGCAGTCAGAGAAACTATAGGGGTCGTCAGCAGAGAAAGCCTTCTCGAAGTGGTATTGGAGCTGACTAGCAATCTCCATTTCATTTTTTTGTATTAACGTAGCTTATATTAGTCATAACGGCAGTAGTTAGTACTGTATTTTTGTGGTAAACTGGTTATGTACATAGTAAGAAACCCCCTTGTATGTATCGATTTGCTGTTGATTATATAAATGAGTTGTTAGCAAACCCAATCGTATGAATGAATGTTTGTTATCCAGGAATTGATGCATGCTCGATTGTATGAATGTCACGCTATTCTTTTACTCACTACAAAATGCAGGATCGTGTACCCATACGTATTTTTAGTACGCGGTTTAAGTAACGTATCCCTTGTAGGATATGTAGTGGCTTTCTACTAAGAAGATCGTTACGTATGCTACGGGAGTATGTTGCCCCAGGTATGGGCTAGGGTGTAACAACATTCTTTCTAAAAGACATGCCTATTAGGATGTGCAATTCTTCCCTTATAGATCCAAGATCTTGTCTGTTAATATGCTTACTTGTAACATAACAAGCCATCCTCCTCACTTCTTGTTTTACTTCAGAACTACTTGGTTATGGACATGATTGTTACATCCACGTTTGACCCCCTAGGAGTTTTAATATTTTTATGTATGCTTGAGTGGATATATACGTGTATGTATACATGTTTTGGCATGATTGTTTGCGCATGTGCAGTGTATGTATGCTTGTGTATGTGCGTCATGATGACGTATTGAATGTGTATTTGTATATATGCTAGGTGTGTGCATGATGGCATGCATGTTTGGTTGATGTTTTGGGGTGTTTCACGTGGCCAGGGGGTGTATTGGAGTGTGAGGAGAGGAGTTTGGAGAGTGGTACGGGCGTACGGAAGGCTGTACGGCCATACAAGACAGGGCAGATGAGGGGGCTAGGGCTCCTGGAGGTCGTACGGGCGTACCAGAGGGTTGTACGGCCGTACGTCAACTCGCAGGAATTCAGGTTTGTCAGGTGAGTGGTGGCCGTACGGGCGTACCAAAGATGGTACGGCCGTACCGCAGCTCGCGGGAAGTTGAGTTTGTCAGGCTTTTTAGGTTGGTACGGGCGTACGGGTGGTGGTACGGCCATACGTGACTTAAAGTGGGCTTTTTAAACAGATAAACATAAGCCTTTTTCTTATGTTTCTTTCCCCCACAACCTTTCTAAATGCCCTAAACCCCAAGAAAACACCTGAGGAGGGATTCCTAGGCACCGAGATCGTGCGAGAGCTTGAAGTTAAGGCTAGAGCTGATTAGAGGCGGGAGCACAGGCTAGAGATAGCAGTCTTCTTTCTTCAGGTTTGTGCTAGAGGTTTATCGTTTGTGCTAGATGTTTACCGTTTATGCTTGTTTTAGTGGTTCTGTAGCTCTATAAGCCTAGAACTGATGTTTGAGGATTGAATTCCCTATGATTGTGCTTGTTTATGCCTTTGATGCTTGTGATTGCGACTATAGGTTCCGAGAAGGAACGTAATTGTGATTCTTGGTTCCGGGAAGGAACGTGCCTTGTGCTTTTAGTTGTTTGGCTTGTTTTACATTATGATTGATGGCATAGCATAACATGGTGAGGGGATGATATAAGGTGGCGATATGATGATATGCGATGTGTCGCGGTACAAGAGGTACCAGTATCTATCAATTAGGGGGTGAGATGCTCGGTGCCAGTATTAATTGATAATACGGGGGTGAGATGCTCCCCGCACAGGAAAAGAGTGCGAGATGCACCAAACCGAGGGCGAGTGCATGTTACGATGGTAGACCGGACATTCTTTATTGTGTGATGCAATATGGATGTCAGGTTGGACAGAGATTGCCGTATAATAGGCTGTGTGCTGTATGACTGATCCATGTGTGATGCCTGTGATTGGTTGTGAAATGTGTATGACATGTTATGTGTTCCTAGCACCACTGAGCTTATCCTCAGCGTTTATCATTTGATGAACGTAGGTCCGAGTGCAGAGGGTGAGCGGCGGGAGTAGAGGTACAGCAGTTGGTCGTGTTGTGGACTTCTGGACGGACTCCTGTAGTTTTGTATATTTGTGCATATTCTCAGTATTTGTAGTAATTGACAGTATACTAAATGTATTGTATAAGAATCCATATAATCATATATCCAGAGGTTTGTATTTCTTTATATCTTTATGTTTATTGGATTTTTATACAAGCATTAGAGGTTCAAAATCCCTTGTAGTATAATTGTTGTTTTCCTGAAATGGGAAAGTGATGGTTATGTTACGGGATCATGTCGTCATCCCTCGGGTATTGGGTCGGGGTGTAACAATGATAGTGTATGATTGTATTATTTTGTGGTCTGGACAAGATATGGGGTAGTTGTGGTCTTGTTACTGTTGCATCACATCAGGAAGGGTGTTTTTCTTGGAGGTTGAATTCATCATTGAAGAGCTGAGAGCTTGGACCATATGAAATTGGGTACATTTGCTCCTGCGGGTTACAAAGCCAAAATCTATATTCATGGAAACAGAGCATTCAGCTAAATTAGTTGTACTTATCCTACTTCTTCTGAACAAGGTATATTGTTAGATGACATCAAAGAATTTGTTACTTGCATGTGCTTGAAGTTCAGACTTTTGCTCTATTTAGGAAAACAAAAATGACAGCGTTCCAGGTATTTTCTGATTTAATTTGTGGACATGTGCCCTTTGTAGATTACGGATCTTCAGAGGGCAGGTGTCTCTCATGTTCAGGAACTACTAGGAAATTAGTCGCTGCATCTATCCGTCTCTCTCATGATAACCATAGAAGTTGTTCACTACCCAAGTCTCTATCAATAAAATGTGATACTGCGGAAGCATCTTTCGCGTGCAACGCAAGTTCAGGCAGTCCTAGGAGGAACTCGGATTTCCCAAATCACAGCAGACACAAGGAATCAGCACAATGAAGAGAGAGACGGCTTTAGTAACCTTGAGGAAGCAGATATGTTGACAGCAATCAATGGGTGATTACACCCCTTCAGGAAACTCAAAGTTCCAAGCCACTGCAGTCCTAGGACGCAGAGAGAAAGAGAATGTTGAGCTCTTCAGGAAGGTACAGGCTCAGGTACGGGAAACAGCTGCTGCAAAAGAAGACAAGAAGGTTCAAGCTTCGAAAGAAAGGGTCAAAGAGGGAGAGTGAAACTGCGGGTTCCCCACTGAAGCTGCTAAAGGTAAGAAAAAAGCTAGATGTTGTGCAGACATGGATGGGGACCAGTCATACTAATGAATGGAAAAAGAGCATTAATGTTTAATATGTAATTATGATTTAAAAAGAGATTAACACTAATAAATAAATGCTAATTGTGATGTCGTATTGGATAATAAGAAATTAACGACTAACTAAATTTGAGGTTGGCCATTAATAAACGAGTTAATAAATAATTGAACTTATCAATCAAAGACAATAATAATAAAGAAAAGTTTCAGAGAATTTTCCGATAATAAAAAAAATAAAATTATTCAGGTTAAATAATCGAAATCAATGATTGGAAGTTTCCACCGCGTGAATCAATGACCATTTCTTCTGCTACTTCGTTGCTAAGTTAATGGTTCCTTCAATACAAATAAATAATTCACTTCAAAACACCGCTAATAGCATCTTTTCTATTGATTATTTTCCATTTTTCTTCTCCTGTTCTTCGTAATCATGGGGCAGAGTCTTGATTCGATGACCCAAATCCAATCGAAAGAAGAGTTACTTCATCAACTTGTTCTCACTGCCAATGTTGATGCCATTAAAGCTCTCTGTACACAAGGTGTTAATCTTGAGGTATGATTGTTATCTTTTTTTATTGAAGCTTTTCTCTTTTTCCTCTTTATCCTTTGTTATTGCTTGTTTTCTCGGTATCCTTTTGTGGGTGATTGATAATTTTGTGCTTTTTGGTTTTTTTTTTTTTTACATGTGTTCATGACGTTTCTCTCTATTCAATGGATAAATTGATTTAAAAGATGAATTTTGGATTTTCTTACTGAGTTTACTTTTGAAAATTAAGTTGCAGGACTCTAAAAGTTTCTTTCTTTTGGTGTAGTGGATTGATAAAGAAGGGAAGACTCCTTTAATTGTGGCTTGTATGGATTCTGGGTTATTCCATGTAGCCAGAACTTTGATTGAATTGGGAGCTAATGTCAATGCTTATCGCCCTGGTGTGTTTTATGGCTTCATTTTCTGTACAGATAGGATTTTTCATTTGTATAACTATCAATAAAGCTTGGCGAATCCGCCATTATAATCTTTGCAGGTCGTCATGCTGGTACTCCTTTACATCATGCAGCTAAAAGAGGCCTCGAACATTCTGTTTTGTTGCTTCTATCTAATGGAGGTATCTCTTCTGTTTTGTGCTAGCTCTATCCTTGAATGATTGCGTCTGTAAAACCTTTAAGTTGGTTTCAATCTTCTAGATTTTCTCATAAACTTGGTTGATTTTAGTTTGTTTCTTTATGCTTCAGTAAATGCTTTAGTGAGGAATGATGATTGTCATACTGCACTTGATGTTGCTAGAATCAAAGGAAATACCAATGTAGTTCGTGCAATCGAGGTAAGCTTGATCAGCTTGAAAAACGCAAATTTGATGGCAATATGCTTTCTGGATAGCACAAGTAGAAGAAGAGCTCTAGCAATGATGCTTTCTTTTTCTAATTTTTGTGTAGAGGAAAATTTGCTTGTTCTCTGGATGGCTGCGGGAATATCATGGTCCAGGATTTCTTGAAGCATTAGCTCCTCAACTAGTATCAAGAAAAATGTTTGTACAGTTCCTATTTCTTTTATCTTCTGTGTTCTTAATCGGGTTTCGCAATATTGTTCCTACTATCACATTGCATCAACTTGCAATTTAATGGTGGTGATTAGGTATTTGGTATCAGCTACACCACATTATGGAATATCACCATTATATTGGTTTGATTTTACTGTTCATGAAAATTATTAACTGATCAAGAATCATTCTTTGCAGCTGGGTAGTTATTATACCTTGTGGTTCCAGTAATCCCTTGAAGCCCCAGAGGTTGGAGCTTGCCATCTATGCTACCTTGCAGGTATGAATTGGTTTACACCAGTGGAACGAACCATATGAATTCTGCCAACTATTTCTTCAAATCTAGCAGTTATTGCTTGAAAGCTATAACCAAAAAATGTTTACTTTGTACTTCAAGATTATGATGTGATATCCTTTGTTATCTTCATTAATATTCGCACTTTCGTGTTTACGGTGATTAATAACAGGATGCTCAACCTCGTACAATCATTGCTCTTTGGAATTCCAAGATTGAGGAACCCAAATTTCATCAGTCAGATCCAGGACTTACTATATTTGACAATTCTTCAAGTACGTATAACGGAAGAGTCTTTTCTTTCTTGAGTCGCAATTGCTCAATAATCCAGTTCATATTCTTGAACATAAATCAATACCGTTATCTTTCATTTATTGTCATTAAATCAATAGTTTACGTGTGAACATATGGTTCTATACTATTGCATCTTCTTTTTGTTCTGTTTTTGGTAGCATGATAGCATCAATCTCATATGTCAAGTTTCCATTATATCTTCAGAGCTGAAGCTTTTTTTGAATATGAATTTCTCACCAGAAACTAGATACAAGTTCGCATCGTCTAATGAGGGTGACAAATCACAGTTCCGCAGATTGTATGATGCATGCAGAGGAATACCTCAGGTATATTGTGTTCATTTTGTGCTATTCATGTACTGCATAAATTTTACTTGTAATATATTGATCAGTGGCTTTGGTATGGTTCGTGTATGGTGATGGATTTGAATATATCACAAAATTTATGCATGTTCATCTTATTATTTGTTTTAGGTTATGCCTCCACCAACTCAAAGCAACGCTCAACCTGCAGTGTCGGGGATTACGCAAGAGACCTCCTCTGCAGAGGCTCTGGACCTGGCAATGGCAATAAGTGCTTCCCTTCAGTCTGCCTCAGAGGAAAGGCCATCATCTTTGAATACTCACCAGAGCCCTGAAATAACTAATGCTAATGGATGGGGTGATTATTTGCCTGCCGAGAGTCACAATGGGTTGGCCCTACCTGTTGCATCTTCAAATTCAGAGGCAAGCAGCAGTGGATGGGTCGATGGTTCAAAAAAAGAAGGCCGTAGTGACTGGGGTGTGCCTGATTCCAAGTCAAGTGCCAACCAAGGTCCATCAGCTTCATCTGTTTCATCAACTCCATCAGCTCCCCCAATTCCTGATGAGGCTCTCGTTGAAGGTCCAATCCATTATCCGTCAATTGATTCGAGTCCGATAGATTATTTCGTACCACCTGGTGAGCATGAAAGTTCTGCAGCAAGTGATGCGAAGTATGGTGGTTCGTCCTCGTGTATAATATGTTGGGAAGCTCCAGTAGAAGGCGCTTGCATTCCATGCGGTCACATGGCAGGTTGCATGGGTTGCTTGAGTGAGATCAAAGCAAAGAAGGGTGTTTGTCCGGTTTGTCGGGCCAGAATAAATCAGGTTGTAAGGCTTTATGCCGTCTGACAAGTCTACCTGATATACCAGGATATACGTTTGGTTTTTGAAAATTTATCGAGATTACACATTTCCACTTCTGATCTTGATCTTCTCAAGATATGAACATCTGAAACTGAAGTCGAGGGAATCAAGAAATTAAGTGAATCGGCTTCTGAATCTAGACAATGACGAGCTAAATATTTCTTGCCACGAAAAATGGAGCAAAAATCATTCTAATAATTTGCTAGTCAAACTTAAGAGATTTATCGAAACATTACCCATAAGACAATGATACGAAAAAACTCAGGAGCCAACCACATGTGTTAGGGAGCGAAACAGTGAGAAATTCTGCCCGGAAAGTATGTGATTCAAGACATGATTGAGTGGACTACAAGCAGCCAGAGGCCTTGTGGACCTCCCTAACAAGCAAAAGGCCACATGCAATAGCCAGCTTTTATGATGGCCGGGGTGACTGCAGGGAAGACACCACCAAAACTTTTGCTCTATACAAGTGGGAAAACACCTGACCATTGTCCACTACCAACGCCTACATCAAAAACCCACCTCGTTTCTCTTGATATCGAGGACAAAAGAACTACCACATGGGTGCTTCTGTTAGAAATCATCATTTCCAGGAAAACTTTCGTTAAACCTGGACTAGTTGACCCGCCAACAATATCTTGCAGTTGTTAGCTAACTAAACTATGGTAAAAAAATGCAGGAAAATGGACTCTCCAAGAAATGCTTTTGGGTCCATTGAACTTCAAATCTGTAAACGTGTAACTCTAACGTTGCTTGCAGAAGTCAATCATTGTTTGGGGGATGAAGCAGTCCCTGCTTGCCTCACTGGCCCAACCCTTTATTTATTTATTTATCTTACAGAGGTTTCAAAGACCAAGATATAATTAGCCATCATCCTTTGATGAAAAGGAATGCATTAGGCCATGAATGATGTAAGAGTCGTGATGATGATGATGCCACCACTCAAATTTCTTCCAAGCAATTAAAACTCCTCCCTTTATCCCCTCAACACTCCTTGTAGCTGCCATTTTTATGGCTCCATATACCTTCAAATCACATCATCCATACTTCCCTACCACTCTGTTTTCTTTCTTTTTTAAAATTAATTGATTGATTTTTTAAAATATTATTTTTTGAAAAATATTCATTTATATTTCATTTTCTTCAAATATCATTTTTGGATATAATTTTTTTATTTATTTAACATAGTATAATCAATTATTAATACTGATTATTAGTAATATAATTAATAATAGTCATTTTTATCATTATTTAGTTCATTATATTTTAAATTCATAAGGTTACTAATAAAATTAGGTTATTTGTTGTAATTCTTAATTTGAATATTTAATATAAGTTATTAGCATATAATTAAATTAATTTAATCACAAGTAATCTATATTTTACATGTATAAAATGGATTTACATAAAATTAATAGTTATTTTCTAAAATCAATAAATAATATTAGATTAATTCAATTTAATTTAACAAAATATATCATTTGATTTAAATTAAAATTCATATATATTTATATCTATATAGAATTCGTTTAGGCAAGAATTAGAATTTATATTTAAATATAATTTTTTGAATAAAAATTAATACTACATGAAAATTTAAATTCATTTTTATTAATATATTTTTATATAAGATCTCTGCACACTATTAATATAACTGCAATTGTTCTAAGTTTTGAAATAATGATATAGTGAAATATAATTATAAAAAAAATTTAAAAAAAATTATTGGCTATTTTGTTGAGAAAGAGGGGGATGAGTTGGAGAGTCAATTTGGTAGCTAAAATAGTCTTTGGATGGGATTGATTATTTTTGTAGTATTCTACCATGAAAGGAATAATCATAATTAAAAGGTCAAAGTGGGTGGGGTTATAGTTTGATCATTAGTTAGATTTTTTTAAAAAATTCAATGTAATAGAAAGAATCTAATTAGAATTTTATATATCATAAATCATTTTTATATATCAGGGTTGTTATGAATTCATATGTAAAGTATTAGATTAAATTATTATTGTTGAATTTAGAATCTTAAATAAATTACATGGAATAATGATATTATTAAATTACAATTTTTTGTTTAGAAAAAGAAACTCAATTTTCTTTGATCTAATCATTGAGTATATTACATTTTTAATCCCATTTCCATGGCCTTGTTCTGCCATCATCATCAACATTCTTAATTAATTAATAATCTGTACCACATTCCCAACAAATCTGCAACTAAATCCACAAAAGGGTCCCTACCATTCCACTTTCTTGCCTATTTAGTTTTGTTTATTTACATTTTAGCTTCTCTAGCTGAGCTCCTTCTTCCCCTTCTTCCCACCCACTCTCTCTCATGCAGCTGTGCCATGAAAGCAGTTTCTTTTATGCTTTTTGTTGTTAAAGGACAAAGCTTTAATCGATTGTTTACAGATTTACATGTTAACGTTAGTCAAGATCTGTTCTTTTCCCCCCATTCCTTTTTTTGTTTTTTACTTGGCCTATCACACTAGCTTTAGCCATCCATTTAGAAAGGTATGATTTTGATTTTGTAAGCATCTAGCTTTCTGTTTTTGAAATGATGGAATGCTGTTTCTTTATCTATCTTTTTTTTTTGTTGAATTTATTTATATTTTTTTGTCATATGTTGATGGGTAGGAGATGGTTTCTGATGGGTTGCTGTCCTTAGTGTTTTTCTGTTTTGGGTTCCAAGCTTTTATGATTCTTCTGGGTACTGTATGAAACCTTTTAGTGGTTCTTTCTTAGTGAATTAGTGTATGGTGATACTTGAGAGTAGTGGTTTAGCTAATCAAATTATAATAAAGGTTGGGGTTTTGATACTATTATGTTGGTTATGGAGTTGGAAGAGTGTTTTTGTTGAGTAAATTGACATTGAAGAATTGGTTAATTTCAGGAAAATTGAATATGGGAAGTTTTGATTTGGGGATTATATTTGGTTTTGGTTCCTAAAGAGAAACCAAATGTGAATTCTGTTCTACTTGGCAGCATCATGCATTGAGGTGTTGGATTCTAATAAGTGAAAATTCTGTTTTCAATACTCTGAAGTTTCAAGGTGATCATGGTTTTGATTTCTTTTCCCTTTCCGTTCTCTTAATTACCAAACGCATGGTGGAAAGAAGGAAAAATTATCCTAAAGTACTGACATGGAATTCTCAAGTTTCCAAGAGTACTTATCTATCCGGTTTTTTATTTTTCATTTACTTGGACTAGTG
Organism: Dalechampia spathulata; assembly: GCA_948192965.1. Taxonomy (NCBI): domain Eukaryota; kingdom Viridiplantae; phylum Streptophyta; class Magnoliopsida; order Malpighiales; family Euphorbiaceae; genus Dalechampia; species Dalechampia spathulata. The sequence continues at coordinate 10,092 of CANYBF012022687.1, forward strand.
GGTTCAAATTCACCTTGATCGTGACAATCAAGTCAATCCATTAGTTTGGTTGTGGACATGGTCAATTGGCATTTTCTGATTGAGAGAAAGAAAAAGAAAAAGAAAAACGCAGACATGAAATGAACAGATAGATTGCTTTCTAAAGACGCTAGCATAGAGTCATATAAGGTTCGATTCATATTGGATTTTTACTATTTCATGCAGAAGTAAATTTGAGCAAGGTAGCGTTTATGTGCTGATGATAGTCTTTTAGGAAGGTTGTGTATCTTGTTCCTTGTAGAATTCGGTGCACAATTATATCATCTCTGATGATTAATATGCTTGCCGGTTGGTTCTCTTCTCCTTCTTTGACTTGTAAACTGGTACCGTCCCTGAGTTTCTATGATGATGAGAATCAGTTATATTGTCATTTATGGTTTTAGTTGGGATACTAAGAGATGAAAGTACCGCAGCCTCACCATGGAGTCAATACTATAGTCATCTACCTTGTACGTTTATTAATGATCACTTTTCCTGAAAATCGACTTGATGTGGTGTCTGGTGTAATGCATCCTCTGGATAGTGGAGGTGACCATCTGCCAACTTGCTGCCATTTTATGGGTCCACTGTCTTACTTATGCTGTGAAGGAAGATATTTTCTCCTGGAGTTGGTTAAAATTGTAGTCTCTCAATCCTGTTGCAATATGGCTGCAATTTTTAGATAAAGTTTATCTTTCTTGCCACTGTTCTGAGCATAAAGTTTTGGTTCCAGTTAAACTGTAGATGTTGCTGTCACATCTCCAGTTGTTATATTATACCTTTTGGACTTCCTTTTATCTTATCAGCTTGATTGTTTTCCAACAACTATTATATTGACAAACTCCTAGTAGCAGAAGTATTTGTTTAAGCAGCAAGAATCTTTTAGACAATATTTTGTTCAGTGCAACAGGCAATGACTTTCCTCTAGAATCACCAATTTGTCATTTTTATGGTGAAACTATCGTCTTTGACTATTGCAATCTTGTAATTGAGAGTTGTTATTTAATCTTAGTATAGTTTTTCTTTTTCAAGTTTTTCCTTTTTGATGTGCCTAACAGGTTTGATGGACACAACACCTGTAAAATGTCTCATCAACAGCATTTCTCGGTTCATTCTTCTAGTTTCATGCCAGGCCAGAAAACCTACGCCAATCCAGGAGGATTATGGGAACATGGTTACAGTTTTAAAGCATTTGAAGCCAGTGCTTGATGAACTTGCTGTCTATAATTTATCTTCAGATGAAATCTTATATAAAGAGTGTGAAGAACTTGATTTAGCTGTCAATAGAGCTCGGGAATTCATGGAGAAATGGTGTCCAAAGATGAGCAAGATTTGTAGTGTAAGTAATACTTTGTTTGTTTACTCGATTTGGTTTGGTCAAATGTACATTCTTTCTGGGAACACTAGCAACATCAGAAATGTCTATATGGTCTTCAAAACTGATGACCGACGATCATTTTCTTCCTGTGATTAGGTTCGGCAGAGTGAAGCCTTGTTGATGAAAATCCGCATGGCTACAATAAAGATTTGTCAGTTATTATCGAGATTGTGGAGATCTTCTCCATGTACTTCAAGTTTGACAGCAGTGCAGGTTTGTGCATTGGTCATTTTCTTTTCTTGCCAGTGCAGTCCAATCTTCTAAATGTCACCATCTTATTCGTTCTCTTGACCATGCCTGGCATGTGACTAACATCTGGTAGAATATTTTCAGCACTGCGTGGAGGAAGTTCAGAGTTTGAAAAAGGAAACGGTAACAGAACATATAGATGAGGCTTTAAGAAGTAAAAGGGATGATGTTGTTCCTTGCACTGATCACCTCGTCAAAATTATTGAATTGCTGAGCTTGGCATCGAACCATGAAATCTTGAAAGAAAGTGTTGCTGTAGATAAGGAGAGAATGAACATTCAACTTCGTAAAGCAAAAGGGGACTTGGATGAAATTAACCAGATTGTGGACCTCGTCTCTGATATTCGAAATTGCTTGCTTAAAATCGACATATTTGACCCAGAGAGTGGAGTCTTAATTCCTTCATACTTCCGTTGCCCTTTATCATTGGAACTCATGTTAAATCCTGTGATTGTGGCTTCAGGTCAAACTTATGAGAGGGCTTCTATTCAGAAATGGGTTGATCATGGGTTGACGATTTGCCCGAAGACCCGTCAGATACTTGCTCATACAAATCTCATTCCCAATTACACTGTAAAAGCTATGATATCAAATTTTTGCGAGGAAAACCATATTAGATCTTCTAGTAACTCTAAGCAAACTAAACCTACCTCTGCCCCAATCCCTTCAAATCATGCTTTTCAATGCTCAGGTAATTCCCGCTACTCTCTGCACAGTATCAATTCTACATTAGAATCATCTCCCGAAGTCGGAAATGGATTTGAGAAGCTAAAGATCGACTCCTTGTCTAAGTTACGTAGAGATGAACCAAATGGATATCATCATGTCCGAAGGACAGAAGGCTTGGAGCGCCCATCCTATCAACTATCATATGATCATAGCAGAAGTGAATCGACCACTAGTGCCTTATCCAGTGTAGAGTATGTGTCTCCAATATCGAATGAGGAATCAAGATCTACAAAACATGAAAAAGTGAGTGGCTTGACCGGAGAGATCATATCTGAGGGCCATACTCTTCCTCCAAATAAAGAATCAGGCCTTTCTCGGCGGTTCTCTGGAGACCTCTTTGACATTCCTGAAGCAAAAGCAGTTGAGGAAGGCCATGGAAACCATAAACACCAGATAAACATCGATGGTCCTTTCCCAGGTTCAGGTTGTGATCATCTAACTACTGCTTCACATGTCCAGAATCTGATCGAAGGTCTTAAAAGCCAATCAAGCGAATTGCAAACTGCTGCTGCAGAAGAATTGCGGCTTCTTGCAAAGAACAAGATGGAGAATCGCATCATTATAGGCCACTCTGGAGCTATTACACCATTGCTTTCGCTATTGTACTCAGGAGTGAAGCTAACTCAGGAGCATGCCGTTACAGCCCTGTTGAACCTATCAATCAACGAAGAAATTAAATCCATGATTGCAGAAGGTGGAGCAGTGGAACCACTTATCCATGTTTTGAGAACTGGAAATGACGGAGCCAAAGAGAATTCTGCAGCAGCCCTGTTTAGTCTCTCTGTTTTAGAAGAATACAAGTTAAAAATTGGTCGATCTGGTGCAATCAAAGCCTTGGTGGATCTTCTAGCTTCTGGGACCCTGAGAGGGAAAAAGGATGCGGCTACTGCATTGTTTAACCTTTCAATCCTTCATGAAAACAAGGCTCGTATAGTTCAAGCAGGAGCCGTGAAGTATCTTGTTGGGTTGATGGATCCTGCTACAGGAATGGTTGACAAGGCAGTTGCTCTTCTAGCCAATCTGTCAACCATTGAGGAAGGGCGTTTGGCAATCGTGCGTGCTGGAGGCATTCCTCCGCTAGTCGAGATTGTTGAATCAGGATCTCACAGGGGGAAGGAAAATGCTGCCTCCGTCTTGCTCCAACTATGCCTCGACACTCCAAAGTTTTGTACTCTTGTATTGCAGGAAGGAGCTGTTCCTCCTCTGGTGGCATTATCCCAGTCTGGCACTCTGAGAGCAAAGGAAAAGGTTCCTCTTTCCTCTTCTTTTCTCCAACGCTTTATCTGCAGTCAGGAGATGATATATGGTCTTACATGTGAATATGCATTGCAGGCACAACAGCTTCTCAGTCATTTCCGCAATCAGCGGGAAGGGTCAATGGGAAAGGACAAACCCTGAGAACACATCAAATTACTTTCAATTCATTCAAACATGTTCGTCATCCTTCAGGATGTGCGTAGAAGCTTGTTTTCGACGAAATATTCAGGTGGTGTCTATATTTTTGTTTGGTGTTGTACTTAGTATAGGAAATGGGGTGCTCATTAGATTCAGTTTTCCCAGCATTTAGAGTGAAGTTGCTGGGAACATATTCTTTTTCTTTTCAGGTATCCTGGAACAGAGGAATCCATAGCTGCTTGTGTTCATGGTAATGTGTATATATATATATCATGTATAATCTGCCATACAATAAAAGAGATGAATCCTGCAGTACAAAATTTGCTTCTTCATTATATATATTGTTCTACCCTCTTTAGCTCGAGTAATATGTAAAGCAATTGTCCAATGGAGGGGGCAGAATTCGAAATAGATAAAGAAAATGGGCTAGAAACAAAAATTGAAGTACTTCTACAATTTTAATTTTTGAAGCTGCTATTAGAAAAAATAGACAAATGGGTCACTATCAAAACTTTTATGCAACAAAAGTAACTTTGTTTTTAATTTTAACTTTATAATTAAAAAATATTAATGTAAATTTTTTAGTATGGAAAAATTTTTAAAGAAAGGGACAAATGGCAGAATATAAGTTGCCATCTTTAGAGGGACATGCTTTGGTCCACAAACAAGTCATGGATGTGCCTATACTAAATAAATCCTCTTCCTATTTTCTTTTCTTCATTTTTAATTCTTTAATTATGTATATTATTAAAAATGTGTACATATATATATAATTTTTTATTCTTTTTTTTTGTACGATAATACCTCTCACCAACCAGACCTCTTTTGTTTTTTGACTATTCCTCACCCATATCATTGACTCCTTTAATATTATATTATATTAATTTTATTACAAATTAAAAAATTTTATATTAAAATTAATTTTAAATTATTGAGAAGAATATTTAAAAAAAAAAAGAATTGGGATAGCGTTGGCCAGTGACGCTATCCACATAAATTGCGACAGATATCATAAATTTTTGGAAATGGGGTATGGAAAATATAAATGGAAAATAGTGGGGCAAATGTGGGGAATGAACTAAATAATGTATTTTTTTGAAAAAAAGGAAATTGTGAAATCCCACGTGGCCGGCCGGCCGCTCTATCTGCTTATACATGGCATTTTAAATTCAATATACATTTTGATGTAAGAAGTGGACCCCACATATTTGCAATTTTTTTTGTTGGTTTTTATTTATTTATTTATTTTTCATTTATTGTTTTTTTAAATAATTTCTTATCCAAAATCATTAATTAAGATTCTTGTTTGATAATAATTAGATAAAGATTAATTATTTTTTAATATCATAAAAAATTATAAGAAAATACTAAAAGTTAAATCATAAATCTCTTTTTATTTTAAAAAAATATTTGATAACTCATTTATTATTTAATATATTAAGTACTTAAATATTTCAAATTATTTTGATAGTGTAATTTTAATTAATTTAAATGATTCAATAATTTCAACTTATTTTTTAATTTAATAAACTAAATTATTTATATTCATGAGCTTTATAAAAACATACTTCTATATCATTAAAGATTCATAGCAAATAAGATTTGAAATCATAATAAAAATTAAATTAATCAAACAATTTATATATTTATTAATTTTTCAATATTAGATTAATAATAATAAATTAAATTATTGAATAAATAATATAGCAAACCTTTGAATGGTGAACATGATACTAAGAATGCAAGCATCCATGGAGGAAAACATGGGCACATGATTTAAGATTCTTGGGTTTTTTTTTTCAAAAAGACTTTCAATATTTAATGTCAATTTTATCGAAGATGAACACTTAACATATGAAAATGACCTTTAATTATAACACTTGAATTATTATGAAAATAATTGCAAATACATAAGGGCCCAAAATGCTTCATAGATGTGGCCATATAATACAATATGAGATGGAGATAGATATATCTAATACTATAGTGTTTCAATAGTTCTACCTCTCTTGACTTGTACCACCTTTCATCTATTTTACATGTTAATCCTTCTTTTTTACCTTTTTTTGTTATTTTGTAGCTTAAAGATGCCATTTCTATTTATAAAATATGAGTAAGTTCATGCATCCCAATGGTTCGGTTTGGTTAAAGTTTATAATGAATTTTATAATTATAATATATGAATATAGTTTATCATTCAGATTAAAGTTTTTTGTATTCCTTTTTGATTAATATTATTGATTCTATTATTTATCGATATTAAATTCTTTTATTTCATTATATTTATGATTGGAGAGTTAG
>CANYBF012022966.1:0-10358 GCA_948192965.1 Dalechampia spathulata
CATGGACTTCAATATATAGTTTAATACTCCAAGTAAAACAAGTTCATTTAAAACATTGTACTATATAATGAATAATGCCTTTATTAATGAAAACGTATAGTACAAATACACATGATGCTCTAGAGCATACACTAACACAAAAATGCATTTTCCTCCTTAGATCTGCTCAGATCTGGCCCGGATCTCATGTTTTTGCTCAAAAACATAATTTTACTTTTGTTTTCTCTACCATGTGCGCCACACATACCCCCATGTGCACCACACACAGCCTATGTGTGGTGCACATAGGTTCTTGTGCAGTGTACATAGGCCTCAAATTTTCCAGAAAATTGAAATTCACCCCCGTTTTAGCTCATTTTCGCTTCGGATCTGATTTTTTCAGTAACTCCAGAGGCTTGTCCATGTTTTTAGGGTTCTAGATTTATCAAATATTATCTAGATCTAATTGATTTTAACATTAAAATTAATTAATCAAGTTAATTGCATAATTACTTGTTTGAATTGGAAAACGAAGGTCAATTCATGCTCAAAATGAGGTACTGTCTTCATTAAAGTTGCATATTTTGATCTGTAGATCATTTTTATACTGATAAAATTGATTTTCTTGTAGATTGGCCTCTGATGTTCACCACACATCATGGTATGTGTGCCACACATAGCCTATGTGTAGCGCACATAGCACTATGTGCGCACGCATGTTCCTGGAAAATTTTCTGAAAAATTGGATTTTTCAATCGTTTTTCAAACCGGTTTGATTTTTCCAGTAACATTTGATGCTTCACAATAGCTCAAGTGTATTGGATCTATCATAAATTAATTACATTTAATTAATTATGAGTGAGTGAGTACCTTGGACTCCATTTGACTCCTCGAGAAAGCACATCTGCCTTCACCACTCGCTATTAATTTTACTAATAACCGTCGATGATTCTTGATAGATAGATTTGAGGTATAGTCCTATATTGATGATTCCATTTAGTTAGATAGGTTGTGAACAATGTGGTGGGAGACCTTATCCTATTCTCAAAACCGGACTAAAACCCATGTAGTAAGCCTAGCAACATTCCAAACTAGGACCCTTATTGCATGCTATGTGGATCTTTGCCTTATCATGTCAGTGGATTTGCATAGACCCAACCTATTTTTCTCCCATATATTACTCTGCTAAGAGTCAAAATCCTTTCATGATTCCATATGGTTACATAACCTCACGCCTATCCCACGGGCGTACTCTTATCATTACAATATGACATGCTCGTATTGCTCTGCTAAGAGTCAGAATCCTTTCATGATTCCGTATGGTTACACAACCTCACGCCTATCCCACAGGCGTACTCTTATCATTACAATATGACATGCCTATATTGCTCTGCTAAGAGTCAGAATCCTTTCATAATTTTGTATGGTTGCACAACCTCATGCCAATTCCATCGGCATTCATTTATCATAGCATTATGGCTATGTCAAAATGCTGTCGGGTTTTCATCGTAATCCCTCATATGATCGGGCAACGATCAACCCTTTTGCTTGCCTTATTAAGAGATCGTGACTCAAGTTCCTAGTGTAACTCCAGGCTAGTATCCCACCTAGGATAGGAGAACTTGAATTGACCAATTATCGTAGAGGTATAAGGTTGGAAGGGAGCGCTGCTGCATGCTACGTGTTCACTAACCGTTTTCATATTTTCTGTCCAAACACCCATACATGCATACTCATGCAATCTTCTAACAGATTTCCTTTTGCAGCCATAATGCTGGATGTTTCCTAGCATCGGACACGCATACATCTTACGTGATGCATCACGTGCACCCACGCATATGCATGCTAACTCGCTTTGTTGAAGCCATAACATCGCATGTTTCCTAGCATAGGTCATGCATACATCCTATGTATCGTATCACGTACACCACATACGATCGCATGTGCATACTCATGCATCCATGCTAACTCTTTCTATCATGTACGGAACCATGTCAGATTCTCAACACGCCAGGCATGTCACGTCATCCTTTGACCCTGTTGCCTCGATGTTAGATGAGGCCACACTTGCTACAGTTCAGAAACTCATTCACTAGTTAGTGGCCAAGCTTCTGAATGTTGACTTTAAGACTCTCTTGTAATAATAGATCTGGGAGGCTCTTAGTCCTGCTGAATTCATTACCCCACTAGCTTTAATGAAGGAAAAGGGGAAGGGTGTCAATCTGTATGACATGGAGACTGATGATGATGTCTTGCTCCATATGCATGATGTTCAAAAATCTGAGACCACTGTCTTGGAGCAGAAGATTGAACAGCTGCAGACCATCATGAAGACCAAAGGCATGGGGTCTGATTTGGACTTTGATGAGTTCTTTATCTAAGCTATCAAGGGGCTACCTGCCAAGTTCAAGCTCCCTGATGTTCCCAAGTACAGCAGAATTGGGGACCTGAAGAACCATTTGAAGATCTACACCATGATGATGAGCACTACAGACTTGTCGAACGATCAGATATTTTAACTTTTCTTCATCTCACTAGAGGGACTAGTGCTAGCCTGGTATCACAGTCTTAACATAGCAACCACGGTCGAGTGGAAGCCTCTTTGTACTGCATTCTGTAAATAGTACAGGTTCAAATCCTGGTTTGATGTAACCCTGATGGATTTAGAAATGGTTAAGCAGAAAACCAATGAGTCTTTTATGGATTACTTTAGTCTCTGGATGGACAAAGCTTCACTAGTCAGACAGAAGCCATCTGAATCTGACATGATCAATAAGCTTATTATGGGGTCACTACCACTCTACCAAGATAAGCTGAAATATTAGACGTTCCATACCTTTAAGGACATCTACTCTGTCGGCCAGTGGATTGAGCAGATTGAGGGTAAGAAAAAGGAGCTTTCCTTCCAGAAGCCTAAAACCACCACATACACCTAAACACAATAGAAGCCACACTACATCAATGCCCTACAAACACCAAATCCCATACTCTGAAACACTACCCCATCCGGGAGGTTCTCAGATCTTGGAATGCCACTTTCTAAGGTTTTTGGGCATCTCCTTAAAGCCAAACTTATAAAACCACTTGAACCAAACTTCAAAACACCACTCTTAGCCTTGGTGGATACCAAAACTTACTACCACTATTACCAGCATCATGGCCATAACACTGATGACTGTCGCTCCCTCAAACTGGTCATTTAGAATCTCATCGACTTTGGTGAGATTAAAGACCCTAAAAAATCCAAGCCATCAACCAAAACAAACCCATTGCCTAACTACCACAAAGCCAATCGCACCTACTTACTCCAATCAGGGTTGTAAGAATCCCTGGTTCTGAACTCCTTTTCTCCCTTTGGCTGTGAGGAGGTTACTCGGCTACCCACTATCAGCTTTTACCCTGGTGGTGGATTCGACATTGGTGCCATTGATATATGGTACGACAGTTCAGAGGATGAGTCTACAGTTACTCAAGATTCCACCAAGTCTAAATCGTCATAAGATCAGGCTTTGAAGAAGGGTAAGTCGATCGAGACCCCTAAGGCAGCTAAGCCAGCACCAAAACCGCCCAAGCAGCAGAAAGGGTTAGGTGCTAACAAGATGTCCTCCCGAGTTTGCAACATGACTCATAGCGGTAAGGTGTTCACTCCTCCCGACCTTGAGAAGAAGCCAGAAGTTCCTAAAAAGGCGACCGAGGCTAGGCCCATTAGGGATGAGGTCGGTCCAAGCAATGTTCCAGCTCTGCAACCAGTTGATCAAGTTGCTTAGCCTGATAATGTTGTTGTTAAGCAGCTAAAGAAGATGCAAGCTAACATCAGCATCTGCGACTTAGTGCTATCCTCCCAGCAACATTGATGGGCCATCATCGAAGTACTCTCAAGCATGAGAATCTCTCCATCTACCTCTACCTACAGTATGAAGAGTCAGTTGGTAAATTGTGAGTTGCTATCCAGCATGATCACCTTCTCTGATGCAGATCTACCAGCCAAGGGTATTCACCATAATAAAACACTCTTCATCAAGGTAAACATCATGAACTTCTCCACCCTCTACATCATGGTGGATGATGGTTCCAACATCAATGTCAGCCTACTCAAGGTGCTGCCTAAGCTTGAGGTTCAACTTTTAGACTTGAAGCCATGTAAGACTATCATCAGGGCATATGATGAGTCTAAGAGGGAGGTTACTGGTACCTTCACCACCACTGTCACTGTCGGGCCAATCAAATCAGTGGTGGAGTTCATAGTTCTGGATATTCTAATGTCATTTACTTTACTATTGGGTCAGTCATGGTTCCATCCCCTGGGAGGTGTGTCATCCCCTTTGCACCAGAAAATCAAATTCCCACACAACGAAGGTATGGTTACCATTACTGCTGATGATGAGGTCACTCTAGCCTGTATCAGGGAAGATGTCCCTCTCATGACTGGTTTTTAGATCACCGCCATCGAAGAACCTGAATCATACTCATACTAACTGAGTTCTATTGTGGAAAGGATGATGAAACTGATGAACTTTATGCATGGCATGGGTTTAGGCTGGTACCAGCAGGGTCCGGTAGAGTTCGATATTCCTACAGCCATATGGGAAGAAAGATACTGCATTGGGTTTGATCCTTACACTTCAGATAAACCAAAAGAATGCAAGATGGTTCTCTTCATCCAGGGAGAGACACAGCATGATCATGCTGAGTTGCCTAACTAAGACAATTTCTTCGATCAATAGTTTTTCATTTTTGATGATGTTTGTGACCTATCAGCCCTGGCTGTAGCTGGAAAGACTGTTGCTTCTTTCACCATCAGTCCTGATAAAGCTTTCCAGATCTTTGGTGATGTTGCTAATCTCACCACTGGCCGTCTAGAGCCAGAAATTACTACAGTTGCCATACTGGGAGCCAAGCTACAGAACTTAGACATGGAGGACCTGCTGCTGCCAAAGGTCTACGAAGACATAGCTACGCTGGTGGATAGCGCTTTTGAGGAATTGCTGTATGAGGACACTGATGTCCCAATTTCTATTTTATTTGATAATGATGTAATTCCAAATAAGTATAATGAAATGAAGAATAACTTTGCTTATGTTTGTAATGTGTATTCTGATGGCATTGTACATGAACATGAGCATTACATGAGCATTTTTGACATTAATGCATCATGCATCAAAAATTTTAACATTAACACAGATGATAAACTATGTCTACTCTAGATTGCATCAAACTTGATCACTGAAGAGAGAACATAAATAATCAGCACATTGAAAAAGCATATAAAAGCCTTTGCTCTAGGCTATGAAGATATGCCGGGTGTTGACAGATCCATCACGGAGCACAGAATTCTTACCAAGCCGGGGTTTAAGCCAATTAAGCAAAAACTATGGTGCCTCCGACCAGAGTGGGCACAGAAGGTCAAGGAAGATGTCCAGAAGTAGTTGGATGCTAAATTCCTTGAGGTGGTTGACTATCCAAAATGGTTGGCCAATGTGGTTCCGGTTACCAAGAAAGATGGCAGGGTCAGAGTCTGCATAGACTACAGGGATATGAATAAAGCATGTCCAAAGGATGACTTTCCTTTGCATCACATTAATATGCTAGTCGATAGTGCAGCTGCTAGCGCTATGTATTCCTTTGCTGATGGATTCTCCGGGTACAACCAGATCCTGATGGCAGTTATAGATAAGGTGAAGACAGCTTTCATCATGTAATGGGGAACCTATAGCTATAAGGTCATGCTCTTTGGCTTAAAGAATGCAGGTGCTACTTACCGGTGAGCTGCAACAACCTTATTACATGATTTAATCCATTAAGAGGTCGAAGTCTATATGAATGATATGATGGTGAAGTCTCCTACCAGAGAGGAGCATCTGACAGCTCTTGATAGGTTTCTCACATGCGTTAAGAAATATGGACTCGGGCTGAACCCAAAAAAGTGTACATTTGGGGTAACATCCTTTTGAGTATAAGCTGACAATAGATAATGCTGGTAAAGATTCCTGGAGCTGGACCTACCATAAATGATGAGTATAAGCTGTGGGTGCTACACCACACCTGAGTCCTATACTATGAGACATTATTAGGCAATAATATGGCATGTAATAAAGAAAGATAGCATTTTATGCTTGAGATTTATATTACTAATGGCTAAGTTTATGAAAAATGTTAAAATTGACATAGAAGTTCTAGATGTGCATCAAACTTAGCCCCTGTTATTGTTCAGCTTATACTCCTTCAAACTCTGTCAGTCGAGGTATAGTCTGTCGATGGCCATACTGACGACAGATCCTAGCAGGACTGTAATGTGTGCAACACCTGAATCCCGACAGTAGGATATAATCTATATAGGTCATTACAGTCACATGCTGTATGCACTACCAAGGACAGCTCTACCTGATCTCGCTCTCAGGTCGGGTCCCCATCCACTCAATCCAGCCTTGGAATGTCATCATCTTTGTCTCACTGAAGGTATAACCCCTCCGCATGTGGCTATGAGGGAGATATCTCTATGGGTCCCCTGCTGGCAAAGCCAAGATCCCAAGCTTCTCTTGAAGCTAAATCTGTAACAAAAACAAAATAAAAATAAAAGCTCGTTGAGTTAAAAACCTTACAAAAAGGCTGCTCAGGCAAAAATTAGAATGACTCACTGAGCTGAAAACCTAAGAGGGCAGTTCAGGAAAAAGTTAGGGTTTGAAACAAAAGTTAAAAGCTCGATGAGTCAAAAGCCTTACAAAAATGACCCATGCAAAAATTAGAGCAAACCGCAACCCTTCTAAGTTGAAAATCTTTAAAGGCGACTTAGAATTCTTACCTGCAGAAGAAGCAGACTGCCACTAAAGTGCTCAGACTGTCCTCACTCCACTTTGTCCAACCCGAGGATCGTCTCTGCCATGATCATAAGAAAAGGAGTCCGACCCTCCACCATTTGGTCTACAACAGGCCCGATCAGCAAATCTCCATGATCGGATGGATCGACGAATAGGAATTGTGCCAGTAATCCAAATCCAGCTAGTCTCAGCCATGATAGGTCTTCCAAAGATTTTTAGCCATATAGCCAGAAAATAGCAACAAGATCTACATGGTTATCTGCAGTCAAAAATGACCTCGTCTCAATCGGGCTGATATCGAAAGCCATAATCAGATGTTGGAATGCCTCTCAGATAGGCACCGATATTGTCAGCATCATCTTCATGCTACAGGAAACTCTGAGGATAGTAGCAAACTCCTCATACAGCAGGCACAGCTCAACATGTCCAAACCAGAAAACATGGGTCACTAGATCCTAAAATTGCACAGCAGCATGCAGGAAGGCATTATTGATCGAGACTTGCTGAAAGGTCCTCAAGTATTGGAGTCCAATCTCTCCTAATTGACTCCACTCATCATTGCCCCAACGGCAAGAAAGAGCACGGAAAGCAGACAATGATTGCTAAGTCATTTTGTATATACTTTCTGCATAGAAAAGTAAATGAATTATGTTTTGGTAGCAATAAAGCATAAGTCATGAGATATTTATAGCAGCAAACAACTTTGGATTCCACTAATAAATGCAAAAGATACATAGTTCAGGCTTTTGGCTATTTTTAAAGTTATACACCACAACCCTAGTGTACTAGACCTATATGCCAGACTGTAATACACTGTCTTATTATTCTAATATAAAAACTATAGAGTTCTGACACTATGCATATAAAAATCAGATATCATGTCTTCTCTAAGCATCATCTTCATTAGAGTGGTTATCATCAGGACTGGGACTATCCAGAACCTTGATGTTGTAACGCTCCAGACGCACTGTCAGCTTGGCGATCTCTGATCCCATCTACTCTGTCATCTGAGCATAGTGGTCCCACTCCTCTCGCTCTAATTGCCTACTTATCTGCAAACATAAGTATATAGACATATAAGTCATGCATTAATGTATTTTCATGCACTCATATTTATAACAGGTACTCACCTGAACAGTCAGCATCTTAGAGGTATGATAGTAGTGTAACCCTGTCAGAAGTCTCGAGGCGTCAGCCATGGCATCCCTAGGTACTTGCACAGGTCAAATGCATGTAAGACCACTAAAGTTGGAGCAAATACAAAACACATATACTCACATGGGTGGTGTTCGATAGATAAAACTCTATCTCATCCCTCGCTGGCACCGAAAAGGATGTCTTGTATGGATGACCAGTCTCGTCATACGTATAGATCAATGGATTTTATGGCTACATCAGCTGACCTTCCACAAAGTCTGCCGGGCGCTCATATCCTGGGGGCACTTCTAGAGTATCAAACATTGATCTTGGAGGAGTTGCACCACCATGAGCTTCATAAGATCTTTTTGAGACACCACTACCTTAAGAACTACCAACGGTCGGTGAACCACGACGTCCACCTCTACCCCAGAAAATATCAGGTCTGACTCCAGACCTGCCAGCTCTATCATGTTGACCTCAATATGTAGAAAGTTCCACGGGCCCTAGCAGCCTCATCTGGACAAAAGTAGGGTAGTCCATTGGCGACTCAAATAGATATTCTCACCTAGAAATACTAGTCAAACCAGTGATCACCTCTAGGTCCACATCAGTACAAGATGCCCAGAACATCACACGCGGTGGGGCAGCAGGCTCCACACAGCTCTCTGGTCCCAGTTACCAGTCAATCACGTGCTCTCCCATATAGAAGAGTTTACCCTTAGGACTTTCCAATAGTATATGATGCTCATCCTAGCATGCTGAGCTAGTCAAATATTTCAGCCTCGGATACATATTGTTCCAAGGATAGGGACGCACCTATTCCAACAATGATGACAGATTAGATACCCACTCAGGTACTTCTCAAACCAATTCAATACAGTTTAATGCTAATTAAATTGTTCCTTCTTACTTGGTCCTAGGTTAAGTCATTGAGATACTCTCTCAACTCATCTATCGTATAATCGAGCCTCTGACGTGGTGCGCTCTATGCTAGTAGACGGGGAAAACCAAGCGGTACTCCCTGTAGGATCTTGGGTTCCGGCAGTAGTCCAAACTTATACGCCAAGATCTACAAGGTCAAAATGCACAATCAATGAGACTCAGATAGATGTTATGGTATCAGAATCAATAAAAATTTTGCTTACCTCTACAACTTGCCAACAGCCGATGAGTCTCTGCACTGCCTGCTACAGAAATCCAATCCATGCATCAAATGAGCCAGACTGCGCTGCCCCAGTCGAATCTTCCAATGGCATCCATATCGTGAAGGGCCCATAATACGCACATATGGACACTATTCCTATTGTCATTGAATAGAGTACATCCTAGCACATACAACAAGAAGCTACGGGTGTACTGATCTACAGAGATTGTCCTGCCAAGTGTCTCTGCCAACACGGCTTCTCGGAGACAGTCATATGATATGTTGTGTCCACTTCTCACACTGGGAGACACACCTAATAGGTCAAAAATTATGTCATATGACCAACACAGTGATGTCAGTCTAGCATCAAACTGAAGGGGCAACCCATCGCACTCCAGCCCAGTGATTCCAGCAAAAATACTTGGGGTGATAACAATCTCATCTACAGGCAAGTGGAAAGTATGAGTCGAATCCATCCACCGCTTGATCATCACAGTAATTATGAATCTGTTACATCTCTTTTCTGCACCAATAAAGCAAGAGATATACGGACCAAAACAGCTCTGGTCTACTCTAACATGTATCTCCCGAGGCAGTTGGGAGTACCATTCACCAATCCCTCGAATGCTACCAGTCCCAACGATTGTTCACTCCCTCTGCAAATTACAGAACTCAGATTAGCTTTCAGACTGAATTACAGAATATAGACAGTATTTCAGAGGTACAGAGCTCCTCCCCTCAACCCTAAAATTAACCTATTCATGCATATGAACCGAAAAGACACATAATCCTTAAAAAAAGACTAAAAAATGCATGTTTCGGCCCATTTTTCATTGCTATGTGCACCATACATAGCCTTATGTGCACCACACATAGCCTATGTGTGGTGCATATAGTGCTATGTGCATCGCACATAGCGAGACCCATTTCTGAAAAACTCGATTTTCGATGAAACGTCTAGACAATCACACGCATACCTAAACCTAGTGCTAACCTAGCACCTAATTCAAGTCCAACAGTGGCCTAAACAATCATATTCACCCTGGGCATCCTACTTTGGCCAGAGATTCCTGAATAAAGACTACTTCATGAATCTTTGAGATAACCCCTACTATTAATTTAGGGTGGTGAATCCTCTGTTGATATTCAAATACCTTCAACTATGTTATACCATACCCAACCTCCAAACTATGAACGCCTCCTAAGGAGGAATAAAGCATATGAGTCAAAGTATAGTAATCCATAGTTAAGATAACCTTGATATCTCAAGTCTAAGGATA
>CANYBF012023210.1:0-11945 GCA_948192965.1 Dalechampia spathulata
AATAATCTACAATTATGAAAATATAAGTTAATAGCATAAATTAATAATAATAATAATAATTAAATATTCCTTTTAAGTCCATTAAACATGAATTTAATAATTGCGTATATATATATATATATATATATGCAATAATAAATAATAATCTTTACCAAATTCAATTACTATAATATTAATATTATAATTCAATTAATTAAAATAATTAATTAATTTATCAACTCCCTTTTCAAACCAACAAAATCTCATAATTAATTAAGTAACTTACTTACTTAATACAATAATAATAATAATAATAATAATAATAGAAAGGATAACATTATATCTTATCAATTAATTCACCCAACACACAACTAAACTAATTGCATTTAAATAGAATCAAATATCATACTTTCATTAGTTAGCTTAATTAACAGTAATAATAATAACACTTCATATCAACATAATTAAATTTGTTAATTATAATTTCTACTTTTAACATAACAATCGTCTATCAAGCATATTAATTCATCGTCCCAAATAATTATGCCATAGTAATAATCAACTCAAACAATCAATCATTAAGATAGTCAAGTGTATATGATACCATAAGAATGATCTCACTCAATAAATAATTCATAGATCATGCGATGCAACTATGACGTGTCTAAGCTATGTGTGTGCGGACGTGACATGCATAGCCTGTGCTGTCCAACTGACCAACAGAGATCAGATTCTTCTTGAGACCAGGAATATATCTGACATCCTCCAATATCCACTGATTTCTTGCTGGAGTTTCTATGCAAACATCCCCTTTTCCCTCAATCTCCAAGGTTTTATTGTCAGCATGATACACCTTCCCAAAATTTCCAGATTTGAAATTTCGAAACGATTCCTTGCTAGGAAATGAATGAAAAGATGCACCCGAATCCAAAATCCAAGATTCAACCGGGCTGTCCATACTAAGAATTAGAGCGTCCCCAATGTCTTCTGCTGAATTTACAGAATCATTATCATCTCATGATTTATGATTTTGCTTCTTCTTTGGTTCTTTGATTTTGATCGACCATGTTTGATTTGGCCCTTCGATTTGCTTCTCCCCCTTCTGTCAACACTGAGAGCACTGCCCGATGAATCCCCAATCTCCTGTTTGTGAATACTTTCATTGAGAACAACATCTTAAATTTCATCAAACTTCAATTTCTCAGATCCACGGGAACTGCTAATCGCAACAACAACAGTATCCCAAGACTCGGGTAAAGATGACATCAAAATCAAAGCCTTAATTTCATCTTTGAAATTAATATCCAAAGAACTCAGTTGACTTACAATCATATTGAATTGATTTATATGATCCGCAACAGATCCACCTTCAGACATCTGTAAATTGAACAATCTACGCATCAAATATACCTTGTTCATCGCTGACGGTTTTTCATACATATTCGCCAGTGCCTTCAATAGATCTGTCATTGAATTCTCTTTCATGATGTTGAACACCACATTTCTAGACAGCGTCAACCTGATCAACCCTAAAGCTTATCAATCCTTCAGCTTCCACTGCTCCTCAATCAGAGAATCCGGCTTCACCCCGGACAAGGGTTCGTGAAGATCTTTCTGGTACAAATAATCTTCAATCTGCATCTTCCAGAAACCAAAATCAGATCCATCAAACTTCTCTATTCCAATCTTCAAACTCTCCATCTGCCCAGATCGTGGTAAATCTAACCCCCGCTCTGATACCAGTTGTTAGGATCGAACTAAAAAGAGAGAAGAGAAAGAATTGATTTACGTGGTAACACCGATGGCAAACTCCATGGCGGATCGAGATTGTATTGATAATTTCAGAGAGTTTTGTTTTTTTTTGTTACAGAGAAGAAAATACTCTATACAAAATAGTAACACGGAAGAATAATAAAGGTACATGGAACATGAAATTTGGGTCGGGGCTCCACTTACCTAACACTTACTCATTCAGCTTAGTATGGATAACCTGGGTTCTTATAGAACAACCTTGAGCTCCACGCACTTAACCTCATCATTTCATTGCCATGGATGCATAGATTGAATTTACATTTAATCATAAGATTCTTAACTCGCAT
Source organism: Dalechampia spathulata (assembly GCA_948192965.1). Lineage (NCBI taxonomy): Eukaryota > Viridiplantae > Streptophyta > Magnoliopsida > Malpighiales > Euphorbiaceae > Dalechampia > Dalechampia spathulata. The sequence continues at coordinate 2,079 of CANYBF012023210.1, forward strand.
GTTCTCATTGCCGTGTAGATTTATCCTTCGGTAGCCCCTCTTATTCAAGCAAGTTTCCTTGTTCCCTTTAGCCACGCAAATTTGTGCTCCTTCTCATCCTTTTTATTATTCATATTTGCCAAGTCTTTAGGGTACTGTCATAATCTTTTAGTCCTATTGTTTTGTTTTATTAAATCTTTGCTAAGCCACCGCCTATATCTCTTTGATGGATTACTTATCCATACAAAGCGGTAGTATTTGTCTTATATCAGTTCAAATCATCATTCCACCGCAACCTATCACTTTAAAAGTCATTTTGTCTCGAAATGATTTTCTTTTTAAAAAAAATAAAAATCAACACCTATTTCTTATTCTACCAACCCCATTTTCCATTAATAAAATTTATTAATATTGATTTCATAATTTATATACAAATACACAAGTTGATAAAATACCATCACAAATTCAGACATTTATGATCATTACTTGACTTGTTACCATCTAGTTATTATGAATTTTCTTTTTATTAAATAGTAATTTATATTAATATTATATTTCATTACTCTATTATCATTTTACATATTTAATAGCTATAAAAATTGAATCTCTTATAGCTATGCATTATTAATAAACTGGTTATTAAGCGTACAAGGATTAATCAAACATAACAAATAATAATCATATAACATAAATAGATATGCAAAATGATCATTGTGACAACAATATTGTTTTTTATGGTTGTACAATGTTTTTATAAGGTAAAATGATTGTTCTATAGAATAATCTTTTTTTTTCTTTTATTCACTTTTTAAATACATTCCACCCTTATTTTTCTTTCTATTTTAAAGACATATCAAGATAAAATAAATCAAGAAAAATAAAATATTTCCCCATCTTGTTTTAATTTTTCCTATTATAAACTATCCAAATATTTCGTGGTTGACTTCATTTTCAGGAATATCAAAGGTTGAAGAGGAAGATCCAGGAGATGGCACAGGGGCTGACTCCGGTGTGATGGCATAAACAGTGAGCACAGCTAACAATAAAACCATAAGAGCAACGAAAAAAGCCTTAGAAGTAGTCGTCATTTTTTCCTTGACAATTACACTTTTTTTATAAAGGATTCCCTTAATTAATAAATAAGAACAATAACTCGAATGTGATTAACCAACATTGGAGGGAAGATATATATAGTGAAGAAAGGAAGTAGGATTATAGCAAATTTAGTAAATTAAGTTGGTCCTCATATTATGACGTTTAGTTTTATGGTTGGAGAGTGATCCTCGAAGATAGTTGAGGGGAAATGTGTATCTTTGAATGGTTTAATGTTTTATGAAATTGATTAGTGGCCATTAAATGTTCATAGCATGATATTAAACAAATTGTTTTTCGAAAGACAATAAAAAAAAGAACATTTCCAAAATAGTTTATAAATTATGAATTAAATTATAAAAAATATTATAAATGTTATTTATTAAATAATAAGTGAAATATGATTTTAATTTTTAATTTAAATTATTGATTGAGTTAAAAGTATATTTAAAATAAACTATTATTTGAAAAAATAAGTTTTTTAAAACAAATAATAAATAAAATTGAACTGAATCAAAAAAATCACAAATTAAATGTTAAAAATTTTAAATTAAAATCTAAATAAAATATGAAAGAACCAAAATCAAATCAAATAATTGGTTCAGTTCAATTTGATTTTTTAATGCAAAATTGGAGGCATCATATTAACTTAGGAATTTTCTAAAATTACCCTCTCACAAATTAACTTTATGAATTGTCACTTTTTTTTGTAAAAAAACATATTTTTAAAAATAACATATCAAATTAAAATAAGAAAATACCAATTTAAAATCTCATCAGACTTTACCAACCAAATACAATCTTAATCAAATATAACTACATAAAAAATATAATCTAAATTATCTCTTGACATTATCAATAAAAAATATATTAACATAAATTATAAATTCTTAAAAAAATATATGAAATTTTTAAAAATTTTGATTGTAATAATAAATTCTTTTAGATCTATTTTTTAATAATAAAAAATATTTCTATTAATAAAAAATATTGTTATTTTTTAATAATAAATAATATTTTACAATTTTTCATTTTTGATATTCTTTAACTTTTTATTTTATAATATATAATATATTACTTTTTATAAAAATATTCTTTAAAAGTAAAAATTATTAAAATAAATTATATATTCATAAAAAAATATGAGAAATTTTTTTAAAAATCTCATTTTAATAATAAATTCTTTTAGATCTATTTATTTTTTAATAAAAGTATTTTTAATGATAAAAAGTATTTTTTATTTTTTAATAATAAATGATATTTTGCAGTTTTTTATATTTGATATTCTTTAACTTTTTTTTAATATATGTTATATTACTTCCTTTAAAAATATTTTTTAAAATTAAAAATTATTAAAATATAAAAGTATTTTATTTTAAATTAATATTTTAAAAATTATAATTTACAATTTTGATTTCCAAATATGAGGTTCGAATCTTCATTGGATACATTTTTCAAAAATTTCAAATTTTTTAAAATAATTTTTTAATTTCATATTTTTGAAAAATATATTTATATATTTTCATAATTTTTGAAAGATTTTACTATATTTTTTGTAAAAAAACCATATTAAAAATCATGATTAAAATATTTTTCAAAGCATATATTTATAGAAATAGTATATGATTACATACAATAAGGATACAACAAGTATATAAGGATATAAAAGGTTTACAAAATTATATTTTTTATGACTTGAAATATTAAAGATACAAATATTTATAGCGTATTTTACAAAACGTAATATCTGATATATAAGGTTTACTATAAGTATATAATAGATATATAAGACAGATACAATAGGTATACAAAAGGTTTACAAAATTATGTCTTTTGCAAGTTAAAATATCAAAAATACAAGTATTTACAGTACATTTTATAAAACATAAATTATAATATGTAAGATTTACTACAAGTATATCATTGGTATGTAAGAAGTTTATAATAGAGATATAAAAGGTTTATAAGAAGAATATAAAAACCACATCAAATACTCATAATTTAGTCATTTTGTGTTTCCATGTTTTCAAAATATATTTGTAAATAGTTTCTTGATTATGCACTAAAAATTGGAATTTGTAAAAAAAAAATTGCATATTCATAATTTGTTTGCATATATATGATTGTCGATTCACTGAATTTGATTTCCTGAATGACAAGTCGATGAAGAGAGAGGGGAAGTTTGCGAGGAATAAGCTGACCCAATTGCTAAACCATTTCAAGCAAATTCAATCTTTTCTTGTAACTCATGGCCTCTCCTGCTACACTTCCTTCCTTGCCAAACTCCTCCATTTCCTCGCTCTCTATCGAACCACCCACTTACCACCCTTTACCGTTTACCTATGAAGGATCATTATCAGTGGCTTTTCTATCAGCTCTCAACCTTAAAAATCTCTTCTTTTCTACATAATAATGCACTGAAGTGGTTTCCATCTTGATCTCCGTACATACCCTTTCCTTCTAAAGTAATTTACCAAGTTAATGAACGATACCTCGTTTAGTGTTTAGGATCATATTATGGAGTACGATTTTGATTCAGACAATACAGTGAGGAATTCTCTAATTTATACCTCTTCAAATTATGCGTATGTTCACTTTGCATGATAAGTGTGCTGGAAATCCCAGATATAATTTAGATACTATAAAATACTAATAAATACACTTTCTATTAATAATACAAGAGAAAATTATAACTCTCACTATATTTACTAAAATAATTTTCTACCACATCATTTTATTTTCTCTTTTTTCCCATTTCTCACACTCTCTCTTTTTTCCTGTCTAGCTCTCTTCGATTGGATTCCAAAATGACTATCTAACCTTCCCTATTTATAGCATTTTTATGAAGGTGGATAACTATTGCCACTTGCATGCCAAGAAATTAATAACAAACATTAATTAAGCATGAGTTGGTAATTAGTTAGAAGTGAGGTGTCAACCCTTAATCTCTAAGTTGTTAAGTTCAACTTTGCTTCAAGTTGTCAAGTTCAACTTTGCTTCTATCTTTGACAACTCCTTAATGGTTAAGTATTCTTAATTCTTAAGAATTAAAAAAAATTAACATTTAATTAACTATGATTTATGTTGATTTTTAACACTCCCCCTCAACATAAATCATCTTCTTTTGGCTTCTTCCCTAGAGATTATTTTGAGTTGCCTTCAAAACCTTTCAAAATTTTCTCTGCTGAGACTTTTAATGAAGATATATGCTGCTTGATCTTCTAACTTCACCTTCACCATCCGAACTTTAGCTTTCAACACTTTGTCCCAAATGAAGTGATATTGAACTTCCACATGCTTTGTTCTTGCATGAAATATAAGATTGATCACCAAACTAATTACTGATTGATTATCACAATGTAAGGGGACAACATAGTCTACTAGTTATTGTAAATCTTTTCATAATTGGATTAGCCACCTGCTTTCTTGTGTTGTCATAGTTGTTGTATGATATTCAGCTTCAATTGTTGAAAGTGACATTGTTTGGTGCCTTTTACTCCACCATGTTATAACTCTGGATCTGAGATAAAAGACATATCTAGTTGTAGATCTTTGAGTATCAACATCACCAACATAATCAACATCACAATAACCTTTTAAATTGCTTTCTACATTATGTTTGTAGAGTAATCTAAAATCAATTGTTCCTTTAACATACCTAATCTCTACCCTTTTCGTTAGCTATCATAGCCCACAAAGATACAATAAACCACCTTCTTATCAAACTTTTCATATAGATAATCTAGTATAAATACATAACACACATCCAAATATGTCAAAGTGACCAACTATTAGTTTAGTCTTCCATAACTTTTCAAATGGAGATATAAATCCCAGATTTACTTGAGGTAGTCGATTTATTATATAAGCTATTGTCTTCATACACTTAGCCTAAAAATGAGGTGGCACATTATGTAATATACTTCTACAAAGTTCTGTTAGGTGACGATTCTTCCTTTCAGCAATACTATTTTGTTAAGGAGTTCCTCAATAAGTTAGTTATCTTTTAATTTTATTTTGTTGCAGAAATTCTTAAAATTCTATCGATATGTATTCTCCTCTATTATCTGTTCGTAAGCATCTCACTTTAGAGTCTAGTTCCTTCTCAACTGTCTTCTTGAAGGATCTGAATTTTTCTAAAGCTTTTGACTTTTTTTCAAAAAATTTACCTAGACATATCTTGAAAAGTCATCAATAAAAATTATCATGTAACAATAACCACTTATTAATGCTTGTTTGACTAGGCCAAAGACATCTGAATGAACTAGCTCAAGAGGACTTCTGGCTCTAAACTTGGATTCTTCAAATGGAAATTGATGTGCTTTTCCATACTGGCATCCTACACATACTGTATCTTCCCGTACATCAAGTTGAGGAATACCTCTAAACCTTCACTTCTTTATCATCATCTTTAACTTATGATAGTTGACATGTCCCAATCTAATATGCTATAAGTTTGTTATCTCATTCTTCCTTGTCTTGTCTATATATGTTGTTTGAGTATTCATCACGTAAATAGACTCGAGCCTCCTTCTTTCTATAATTGGCTTGCATATGGGTTTGATGTTTTTATATAATTTGACATCATCTAGACAAAACACAATAAAATTCCCTGAATCTGTGAGTTGTGCAACTGAGAGGAGATTTTTCTACATATCCCATACATGAAATACTTTCTACAACTGTACTTCATGTGAATTGAATTAAGGTTCCACCATTGTATTACTAACATAAGTAATTGGCAATTTTGAGTTATTTGCTATCACCATAACTTTGTTTCCTTTAAACTTAGTCAAGTTTGTTATCTTGTCTTTATCTTCTTTCATATGATTAGAACATCCTGAATCAATAATCCAATCATTTTTATGATCAACTATAGAACAAGTAGTTATTAAGACCATTTCTTCACTATATTGATAAAGATCAACTTCTTCAATTGCATAAAAAGCTTTGAAATCCCATTATGCTTCTTTGGAAGTTGATTCAGCATTATTACTTTTAACTCTTTTACTCTAGCAGTCTCGAGCAAAGTGACCTTTCTTGTCATAATTGTAACATTCACCATTATGTTATTGATTCTTTTTATCTTCTCTATTATTATTGTGATACTCTTGTCTTACTCCCCCGAGTTGGAAGCTTCTCTTTTTGTGATATTTTTACCAGCCCCCTGGTTTCTTCTCATTTCTTACTTGATAATTTTTCTTCATTTCTTCATCTTTAATTGTGATTTTAGCCATCTATTTAGCTAGCAAACTTTCCAACTCTGATAAAGTTGGTTCTTGAGCCCATCCACATGTAGTAGTCACAATAGCAATGTACTTTGGTTGTAGACCATGGATTATAATTCTTCTCATCCGTGTTGTAAAGATTGCATTCTTTGAATCCAAGTTAGAAATCTCTGAACATACTTCTATTACTTTGGTAAAGTACTGACTGACTGTTATATCACACTATGAAAGAGTTATCAACTCATTCTCAAGTTACTGCAGCTTGGCTTCATTTGTCTTTGTAAATAAAGAAGTTAATGCAACCCATGCCTTATTTGGTGTTTTAGCTTCTTTTATATGTTGCAGAAGATCATCCTCAACTGTTACTAAAAGTGTGTACATGACCTTACCACTCTTGATTTTGTATTTTCTGAGTTCTTTTAAGTCAGTTGATGGTGTAATTTCATCACCCCCAACAACACTCTATAAATCCTGCCCCATCAAGTAATACTGGATGCAACTACTCTAGTTGCTATAGTTACTGTGGTTAAGCTTTTCAACTGAGCTGAATGAACTAGCCAGGTCCATCATTATGACTTGATAATATTATTAATAACCAAACAAGTTTTATACCTAATAACAACTTCACAATCTCTGATTGTGCACCTTCCTTTAGCATACTGGCCAAGTAAACTTTATCCTTGACAACAACATCACAATCCCTAATCGTTCACCTTCCTTTAGTATACTAGTCCCCAATCTTTCCACTCTAATATCAAATGTTATATATCCCAAATAAAATTTAGATAACAGATAATACTAATAAACACACTGTTTATTGATAATACAAGAAAATATTACAACACTCACAATATTTGCTAGAATAATTTTCTAGTATACCATTATATTTTCTCTCTTTTCCCATCTTTCTCTTTCTCTCTCTTTTCCTTTCTAGCTCTCTTGGATGGGATTCCAAAATGACTCTCTAACCTCCCCTATTTATAGTATTTCTATGAAGGTGGATAAGTATTATGACTTGCATGCCAACTCACTAATGATAAAATATTAACTAAGTATGAGTTGGTAATTAGCAAGGTGAGGTATTAATCCTTAATCTCCAAGTTGTCAAGTTCAACTTTGCTTCAAGTTGTCAAGTTCATCTTTGGTTCAAGTTGTCAAACTCAACTTTGCTTCTACCGTTGACCATTTCTTAATGGTTAAGTATTCTTAATGCTTAAGAATTAAAAAAACTTAGCATTTAAATAACTATGATTTATATTGATTTTTAACAAAGTGCTTGATGAAAGTTGAAACAAAGATGTGGTTGATTGGACTGCTATGATTGATGGGTACATTAGAAATGGTTATCCTATAAATGCAATAAAGTGTTTCGACAATATGAGATTAAGGAGCGTGAAGGTTGATGGGTTAGCAGTTGTTAGTTTTCTCAATGCAGCTAGGATGGATGGTGATATTTACTTAGGAAGATGGGTTCATGGTTTTTATGTAGAATCAGGAAGAGTAAAATGGGATGTTTATATTGGCAGTTCTTTGGTATGTTTGTATTGTAGTTGTGGTCATTCCGACGATGCTCGTAAAGTCTTTAATGAAATGCCAATGAGGAACGTTGTTTCTTGGAGTGCATTAATAGTTGGTTATGTTCAATGTAATAGCTGCAGATGATGAAGAAGAGGAAGAAGAAGCAAAGAATGGGAGGAAAGAAGGAAAAAAGGGTTAGAATAAAAAAGATAAGAAAAGAAAGAGATACGAGAACTTTAAGAAAAAATCATGGTATGATGAGATATTGATGAAAGTTGATATTTTTAAAAAAATAACTCAAAATATTTTAGTTTTAAAGAGAGTTAGGTAGATTTGAAAAAAAAAAAAATATATATATATATATATATATATATATATATTCCAACATAAAAACTGAAAAAACCGATTATAAGGTGTAAATCTGCTGCATAGAGTTGAATGGCTTTATCTGATCGGGTGGGTGAAATTCCACCCTCTTTCCCTTCTATTAATGGCAAAGATTAACAAAATGACCTGAGAAAGTAAGCCAAGTTATCGTCTATCAAATTATGTTACCATCCGATCATTTTGTGGGTCAGTTCCCCTGCCAACTTCTTCATAAGCAAAGATTATCCTTTATCCTTTATTTAAATTATTAGAAAACAATTATATTAAAATTTCATATAATTAAAATGAATGATATAATATGAAAAAGCATAAAATTAATTAATTTATTCGTAGTGTATTAAAAAATAAAACATTATACCATTTTTTCTAAGAGGTCCTAGTCCGGTATAATCTCATGCCCACTTTTTCAAAAGCAAAGATAACATGCCCCTTAATATCATGACAGAATTCTAACCAATAACACAATATATTGTAAGAATTATGATATTTACATTTCAAATTTTTGTTGTCTTGCCTTAATCGGATTTCCATCTGGAAGAGAAGTCAGCATCACCTTTATTTCTTCATTTCCTTCCTGTTCAACGTTAACTCAACCAGCTTTCTACCTACTTCCAATCTCCCTTCCTTCCCATATTTAACCCTTCCTCTTTTCTGCTTTACTTGAATTTCTGTTTTCTTTCTTTAATTAAAACTCTTGTATCAGCCATGAGTTTCGAGCCTTCATTCTCCATTCTTGATGTTTTCCCTCGCCTCTGAGATTGCCTTCAAGGGCCTGTTAGATATATCACTCAACTCGAAGAAAATAATCGCTCCCTCCAGGATGAATGGCGAGAACTGAAAGCCATAAAAAATGATTTGCAGACAAAACTTGATAATGCTAAGACCCCACAGATGAAGGGGATGGAATTGGTAGATGCATGGCTTTCAAGTGTAAAAGCCATGGAAGCTGATGTTGATATGCTTATCGCAGATTCTACTAAGCAAGTAGAGAATACATGTCCCGTTGGTTGCTGCCCAAGGAACTGGTGGTCCAGTTACAGGCTGGGGAAGAAAGTAGCCAAAAAGCTGGAAGATGTGAACATCTTGAAAAATAAAGGTAATTTTAGCGTAGTGGCGGATAAAATCCCTTTACCTCCAGTACATGAGAGACCCAGTTCTTCCGCTGTTGGTCTGGAGTCCACTTTTGATAAGGTCTGGCAATGTCTTGTTGAAGAAGAAGTGGGGATCATCGGCTTGTATGGGATGGAACGCGTGGGGAAAACCACCCTCTTAACCAAAATCAACATAAATCCACCCATGATTTCAAGTTGGTGATTTGGGTTCTGGTTTCTCAAGATGTTAACGCAGAAAGGATTCCGAATAAAATTGGTGAAAATTTGGGATTTTCTGATGACACTTGGAAATCAAAAAGCCAGGATGATAAGGCAATCGATATCCAAGTTTTGAAGGGAAATAAATTTGTTTTGCTATTGGATGACATATGGAAGAGAGTTTATCTGGTCAAATTTGGGGTACCACTCCCCCAAAAAACAAACGGATCAAAGCTGGTGTTTACTACGAGATCTTACAGTGTTTGTGGGCAGATGGAAGCACACAAGAAAGTCAAGGTTGAATGCTTGACAAAAGACAAGGCCTTGGAACTGTTTAACCAGAAGGTTGGGGA
>CANYBF012024147.1:0-28456 GCA_948192965.1 Dalechampia spathulata
AATTCAACTACAACCTAAATTGCATGTGATTTGACTTTTCATTAAAATCAGATAAAGTGAATATAATAATATGGAATACGAATAAAATTGAAATCCCGAACCCAACTCTGAAGAAATTCGGGCTTCTTTCCAACACAGGAAGGCTCGGGTTTAATTTCTTGGTTCATTTTAATCACTCAATCGAGCTGGTAAAATGGATCGGGTGGCGACTCCATAGCATTTCTCGACACGATCTCTCTAGGTCCGCAGGTTAACCATGGTTTAAATCACTCAGGAGCAAGCACCACGGCATCTAACGCCAAACAGCGTGCAGTACTCCCACGTCCGGGATGTGCTACTCCTCACACATGGTAATGGATACCTGTTCTTAATAGTAACCTTGTTAAGTTGGCGGTAATCCACACACACCCGCATCGTCCCATCTTTCTTTTTAACAAACAATACCGGTGCGCCCAAAGTAAAATGCTCAGTCTGATGAAGCCTTTCTCAAGCAATTCCTGCAACTGCACTTTTAACTCCCTCAATTCCAATGGTGCCATACGATAGGGAGTTATGGAGATGGGTTTTGTACCCGGAATCACCTCAATCTCAAATTCGACCTCTCTCTCTGGTGGTAACCTCGGTAACTCTGCAGAAAACACATCTGGAAAATCATAAACTGTAAGGATGTTAACTAACTGAACCTCCCTCTGTCTAGTATCTGTCATATACACTAAGTAAGTCTCACAACCCTGTGCCATCAACCGTTGCGCTGTCACTACAGAAATCAACTGTGCCATTACAGATGGCACATTTCCCCTGATCACTTTCATCCTCTGTTCTGGATGTTGTAGGGTCACAGTCTTCTGGTGACAGTCCATCACTGCCCTGTACCGTGCTAACCACTCCATACCCAGAATAACATCAAAATCCCTAAACGGCATCTCAACTAAATCAGACGGATAACACACACCGTGTATATCCAAGGGACACTGTCTTAACACCCTATCCACCTTAACATTCTTACCTAATGGACTCGATACCACTATCTCATATCCTAATTCCTCACTATTCCTAGCAAGTGTTCGAGCAAACTCAGTATTAATATAGGAATGTGAAGAACCCGTATCAAATAATACTAATGCCTCATGATTAGACATAAAAACATTACCGATCACCATATCAGAGGCATGCTACTTATCCTGCTAAACCAAATTGTACACCCTGGTCGGTACGCCAATGGCTTGGTTCACAGACTCTTGGCTCGTCCCTCGGCTCCCACTATCACGGCCTCCTCGGCCTCTTCCTCTACCTCTCTCTGCACTTTGGGAACCACCCGAACCTAATCTCACATTCGGGTTCTACTGCTGATACGAACCACCCTCTGATATAGTGTACACCAGGATATTGTCACGGGTAGGACACTCTCTAGCATAATGCCCAGCCTGACCACATCGGTAACATAAATCCGACCCCATCCGGCAAGCTCCGTGATGTGTCCGGCCACAAGTACGGCATGGCAACAATCCAGACCCTGTACTGCCACTGCCACTCGAATAAGTGGGTCTCCCACTCTGTATCCGTCTCGGTGTAGGCGGTCGTACTCCCACTGGTCGTGGTACAAAAGGACCTCTAAATCTTCCCCTCTTCGGGGACCTTGATGATGAGCTCAACTCTCAGAACGGTCTCCTCGTCGCTTCCTGTCTCCTCTATCCTTCTTGCAAGATCCATTCCTGGTTCAATGCATTGGCCATTAAAGCAGAGAAGTCATCATAGTTAAAGCCATGAACTAATGCTCTGATCCTGAGGTCCAAACTCTATTCGAACCTCTTACATCTCTCTCTCTTAGATGTCAAAATGTTGGTGGCATAGTAGGCTAACCTTGTGAACTCCCTCTCGTACTCAGCTACTATCATATTCCCCTGAGTCAAGTTCAGAAACTCATGCAATTTCTGATCAATGTAGGCTGTAGGCACATATTTCTGTTTGAACTCCCTCTGGAAATCGGTCCATGTACGTACCGGTGGCTCTGCCATACTCTGCGGAATGGTTTTCCACCATTCATAGGCATCCTCTTGTAATAGAGAGATCGTGTACTCAAATTTTGTTGCATCAAGACACTTTAACTGCCTCAAAACCCGCTGTATCTTTTCCAACCATGTCTCAGCCACATACGGATCAATAGTCCCTACAAAATCCATCGCCTCATAAGCCCTCAACTTCTCAAAATCAAGCTTGTATTCCTCCTTGGGCTCTGGTGGAGGTGGAGGCAGTGCTGGTGTGACTGGCAACATCTATCCCTGTGCCCTCATAAACTGTACAAACTATGCAAAGTGTGCTGCCATCGGATCAGCTGCTGAGGCATCAACCCTATCTGTTTGTGGTCCCCTAGTACTTGGCCCAGCCGGTTCCTCCTGTCATGGCTGTCTTCCACTGACATTCCCCGTTTCAGACAAACTCTCTTGGGGATTAAAGTTACCTCCTTCCTCTTCCCCAATTATAATCACTCTGTCTGTCATAACCCTATATCTGTAACACAATAAACCAAAACGTACACCTACAGTCAGCAATGGTACGGACTAGCAACTCCTCAGGTGTAGCGTCCTAGACACTGGCAGTAGTCCTAACAAACCCCTATGAAATCCAGTGAGCTAAACCATAGCTCTGATACCACTTTAACATGTCACACCTGACCCATACCCAGGTGAACATGCTCCCATAGCACAGACAGCGGCCCCCAGAAGAAGACCAGTGCATGTACCACCAGGGATACATCGTACAGATATCGTATAGGGACACACTCTAAGCCTAATGGTGGTCGTGCGACGGAATAACGTGATGTACAAACCTATACCCGGGATCTACTCATCATACACGCAAACAACATATAATAATAGGCCAAGCCAAATCTCATATAAATGAAACCTGTTATACAATACGTGAGTGCGTACATAAAACCACCAAAAGCTATACAACAAATACATGACTACTGCCACCCTAGCTACACAATCCAAAAGGACTCGGAGTATGCTGCAGGAGTCTCGTACCGAGTTAAGATCCGACCGTCTCAGCTGACGACCTCTAATTCTTTCCTGAATGCTCACCCGTGGGCTTTGAACCTATGTTTATCAAATGATAAACGCTGAGATAAACTCAGTGATGCTAGAAACACATATAACCAATCATACAACATATAGCAATTCAACATAAATATCATATACAATGCAAATGCCAATGATTCTATCATTCACCCTCATTCACTCTTGTTTTCCTGAATTATGCACATTCCTTTCGCACACGCTGGATCCCGATAGGTACCGGTACTTATCTCCCGTAGGAGGCCATTTATTCATTCATCTCCCATCTCAGGAAATCCTTTATCTATTGATTCCTGAAGGAATCCCATTCATTATTGATCCAGTGTGCCCAGAGCTGAGCTCTGCCCTCATTTCTCATTTTCTTTTCACTCTTTCTTTCCTCATCAATCACCTCCATGCATGTAAGCATGTTATCACTATCATTTCATCATATACACGAAAGATTGGACAATCATCGCATTATGAAGCAAAGAAAGCATCGATCCAAGCATTAAAACCACAATTATTCATGTAGCACGTCTCAATGAATAAGATACAACGTAGAAATATGAGTCGAGACTTAGTACAAGTCTCCGAGCAATAGAAACAAGCCAAAAGTGGCTAAACACACAAAACTAGCACTAACACAAGGCACCTAGCACATACCTCAAACGCAAGCTACTTCTAGCTTAAGCTGATAATCCTATCTTTAATCGTGTTCAACTTCTATTGCGCATTCTCGGACGCTAGGGATGTTTAGATTCTCCAAGTAGGAAGTTTGGTAGGGTTTAGGGGTGTTTAGCTTAGGAAATAAGGAATGAAACCTAAGGAAACCATCTGTTTTTAGCCTTTAAAAGTCAAATTAAACGTCGCGTATGGCCGTACGGAATTGGTACACCTGTACCGACCTTAAACTTCTGATAAACCAAATTTCCTGCGAGCAGCCATACGCCCGTACCCCCTTCTGGTACTCCCATACGCGCTCGAGGTTACTGATAAACCTAAATTTCCTGTGAGCTACCTACATTCCTGCGAGCAACGATACGACTGTACCACCATTTGGTACGCCCGTACACACTCGAGGCCCTAAAATCCCTGAAATCCCCTATCTTGTACGACCGTACGCCCAATCCGTACGCCCGTACCACTTCCTAAAATCCCATAACATGCCTTTCGGCATGCCTAAACTCATCCCTAACCATCACCAATACCTCTACTAACCTGAAACACACTTCTAATGCATTCCAATACACATATACACGCCGTCCCTCATCCAACCGAGAAGACACGCTCCTCAATAAGGCGACGACACACATTCAAGCATTTAAGTTCACACATAAAACCATTCTCATACTTTCATACGCATACATCAAACCATCAATACATATTCATTCACATCACATACGCATAAGGCAATCCTATCATTCATCTACACATTTGCACACATAATTGCATAACTCCTAGGGTCTCTACTACGGGTGTAACAACCCAAACCTATAGCTAAAGGGTTTGACTTAGCGCTCATGCCATGGGTCATTTGAACCAAATCTTGAACCATCTGATGACGACTCCATCTTGTAACTCTTTTAGGTCCATCTCATTCCTTAAGGTAACACATTGAAAAGATTGCATTTTTGCTCCAAGTAGGCCTCTAGTTTATGCATTAAAAGCCTCACTCTAGGTTATTGTGAAAGCCCCACTTATAATGATGTCCTCATAAACCTTTTGAAGAAGTAAATCTTGCATATCCAAACTCTGTAGCTTAAACACCAATACAACAACTGTAATAGGTTCCAGCTCAAGGTGACCAGTGGTGATATTAGCAACATTACAAAAGATTTAGAAGTCATCATCAGAGCTGATGGTGGATGAAGTTACAGTGACCTTCTTAGATGCTGTTAGGGCTAATAGATCACAAACATCGTCAAAGACGTCAAACTATTGATGAAAGGAGTCATCCTATTTAGGTAACTTGGGAGTATGATCGTCTTTTTTCCCTTCTGAATAAAGGCAACCATCTTGCAATCTCCTAGCTTATCTGAATTATAGGGATTGAACCCAATGTAGTATCTCTCCTCCCATATAGTTGTAAAAATATTGAACTCTATTAAACCCTACTTGTATTGACCTATACCTCTATCAGGCACAAAGTTCATGTTGTGTAACATCTTCTCCATGGTAGGACTCAGTTGGTAAGAGTATGACTCAGGTTCTTTGATGGTGATGATCTGAAAACCAATCATGAGAGGAACATCCTCTTGAATGTAGGTTAGGTCAACCTTATCAATAATAGCACTAGTAACCATACCCTTATCATGCAAAAACTTAATCTTCTAGTAGGAGTTGGATGGCAAACCTCCCAATAGATGAAACTGCAACTGACCAAATAATAAAGTAAACAATACTAGGATGTAAAGAAGTGTGAACTCCACCACTGACTTGATCTGTCTGACACTCATAATGGCAGTAAAGGTATCAGTAACCTCCTACTTAGACTCACTATACACCTTGATGGTAGTCTTAGATGACTTCAAATCTAAAAGCTAAATCTCAAGCTTAGATAAACACCTTAAGTTGATATACATTGATACCAAATCCATCATCGACCATGACATAAGGAGTGGAGAAGTTCATGATGTGCACCCTGATGAAGAGTGTCTTATTATGATGAATACCTTTAGCTAGTAAATATGCATCAGAGAAAGTAAGCATGATAGACCTCATCTCCTGGTTCACCAACTGACTCTTCATGCTGAAGGCAAAGGTAGATAGAGGAATCCATATGATAGAAAATGCCTTAACGATGACCCATTGATGCGACTAGGAAGATAGCATTAAGTCCCATATACTAATGTTAGCTTGCATCTTCTTTAATTACTTGACCATGACATTTTCAGGCTGGGCAACCTCTTTACCCTTATGAACAAGTTGTGAAGCTAGAGCACTACTTGGACCAGCCTTATCCATGGCAAGTCTAGCCCTAATTAGCTTCTTTGGAGCATTTGACTTATTTCCAAGATTGGGAGAAGTTAACACCTTACAACTTCAAGTCATGTTGCAGAATTGAGAGGACATCTTATTGGTACCCAATTCTTTTTCCTGCTTAGGAGCCTTAAGCGCTAGTTTGGCTGTCTTAGGAGTCATATATAACTCACCTTTCTTTGACTTTTAAACCTTTATTAGTTCAAACTTAGAGGAACCTTGAGTAGCTATAGACTCATCCTTTAAAATATCATATCATATGTCAACAATGCTAAAATTAAACCTATCACCAAGCCAAAAATAGATAGCAGGTAGCCAACCAATCTCCTCACTACCAAGGGGAGAGAAAGAGTTACAAACTAAGGATTCTAGAAAACTTTACTGGATCATGTAAGTGTAGTTGGCTTTGTGGCTATTAGGAAACAAGTTTATTTTGGTTAAGGGTTTAGATTTCAAGGGATCTTCAAGCTCACTCTAATTAATGTGGCCCTGCATAACCCACTTGGGGGAACAATAATGATTATTGTTATAGGTTAGTGGTAATGGTAGTAGGTTTTGGTATCTACTAGAGCTGGGGTGGTGTTTAAAAATTTGGCTTGAGTGGCTTAATGAGTTTAGCTTTTATGAGATACTCGAAGACCTTGGAAAGTAGCATTCCAAGATTTGAGTACTTTTGAGACTGGGTAGTGTTTTGGAGTATGGGATTTGGTGATTGCAGGGTGTTGATATAGTGGGCTTTGTATTGTGTTTGGATGTATTTAATGGTTTTGGGTTTGATGAAAGAAACCTCCTTCTTCCTCAGCCCTTTGGTCTACTCAATCCTCTGCCAACTAAGTAGATGTCCTCAAAGGTATGAAAATTCTAATACTTCAGCTTATCCTGGTACAATTGTAGTGATCTTATAATAAGCTTATTGATCACATCTGACTTAGATAGCTTATGTTTGACCAGCACAGCCTTATCCATCCATCAACTAAAGTAATCTATGAAAGACTCATTACCTTTCTATTTCACCATTTCTAAATCTAGTAAAGTAACATCAAAATGGGATTTTAACTCATACTACTTGCAAAAAATGGTGTAAAGAGGCTTCTACTTAGTCTTGGTTATCTTGTTGAGATTATGATACCAGGCCAACACTGGTCCCTCTAATGAGATAAAAAAAAAGTTGGACTATCTGCTCATCTGATAAGTCTATTGTGCACATCATCATCATGTAGGTCTTTAGATGATTCTTTAGATCCCTAACTCTATTATACTTAGAAACATCCATGAGCTTGAACTTAGCAGGCAACCCCTTGATGGCCCAAACTAGGAACTTATCAAAATCCATATTAGACCTCATCCCTTTAGTCTTCATGATAAACTACAGTTATTTTATCTTTTATTTTAGGGCAAAAGTCTTAGACTTACAAACATCATACATATGGAGTGAGACATCATCACCCGTCTTTATGTAATATAGGTTGGATGCTTTCCCCTAATCCTTCATGAGAGCTAGCAGGGTAATAAAATCTCCAAGACTGAGAGCCTCATGATTCTACTATTATAGGAGAGTCTTAAAATCATTGGATAAGAGCTTATCCATAGATTGATCAATAAGCTGTTGAACAGTGGTGAGTAAGGCATCATCAAGTACAAAGTAGAAAAGTGTCTAATGCAGATGCAACATTCTTAGCAGGCTATGAATTTGACATAGTCTACACATGACATAGAAAGTTAGCATGCATGCATGTGTATGCAAATGCGATTGAATATGCTACATATGATGTGACACGTAGAGTGTATACATGACTTATGCTAGGAAACATCCATCGTTATGGCTGTAAAAGAAAATCAGTTAGAGAAAATCATGCATGAGCATGCATGTATGTGTGTTGGATAGAAAACATAAAAAGGTTAGTGAACATGTAGCACATAATAGTACTCCCTGCCACCCTTATACCTTCATGAAGATTGGTCGGTCCAAAATCTCCTAAGTGGGATACTAGCCTAGAGTTGCACTAAAAACTTGAGGTGTAATACTCTCTGCATGTAAGGCAACCAAAAGGATGATTGTTGCCTGATCATATAAGGGATTACAGTAAAAATCTGACAGTATTTTAGAATGATCATATTTCTATGATAAGAGAATAACAATTGAATAGGCATGAGGTTATGCAACCAATACAAAATCATAAGAGGATTTTGACTCTTAGTAAAGCAATATGAGATAGGAAAAGTGGTTGAATTTAGGCAAAATCTACTGAGATGATAAGGCATAGATCCACATAACATGTAAATAAAGGGTTCTAGTTTTGGAATGTTGTTATAGTTTGCTACATGGGCTTTAGTCTGAAAAGAATAGGTTAAGGTCCCCTACCATGTTGTCCATAACCTATCCATCATCGATATTAAGACTATACGTAGTGTCTATCCATTCAAGGAATCATCAATGGTTCTCAGTACAAGGTAGCGAGTGGTGAAGGCAGACTTGCTTTCCCAAGGAGTTAAATGGAGTTCAAGGTACTTACTCACCATAAATCATCAGTTTGACATGAGATAAATGGTGGTGTGCAGATGTAAACTCTGTACGTGATATGCAATATAACCAATCCAACTAGAATGGGAAAATTGATATAAAAATCTAAGATTTCAATGCTACCACTCTTTCACCATAGGTCACGAGTGGAGTCACCATTGTGGGTAGGGCTTTTGCTATGACCAAGAGCAATGCTTGTCACAAATAGCACTGGGGCCTGCTTAAAGTGAAAGTGAAGTCTTCTCAAAGGGCTACCTTGAGGAATGAAATAGACTCAAAAGAGTTGTAAGATAGGTTACCATCAGATGGTTTTGGATTTGGTTCAATCGACCGATAGCATGAGAGCTAAGTCAAACCCTTCAAAGATAGGTTTGGGTGGTGAAGATTTATTCTCTGAAAGTTTTAAGTTTGATTTTACCACTTTAGTCGAGTCAATTATCCTAGGCAAGCAAGCATTTACAAGCATACAACATGGTAGCATGGCAACAATCATAGCAAATATAGCATGGTAAATATGATATGGTAAATGAAACATAACATATGCATTGTAATTAATTAAGTAATGTAATGCAATGGATTTTTCATTACATTTTTTTTTGTAAATAATGTAACATATTTTAATTATCTATACAATGGATGAGCTTGAATGTATATTATATGAGTTGGATGATGCGTAATTAAAAATACATTGTATTTTAAATGTATTAATTAATCCTTTCTATAATGTATTAATGATTATCTAGGAATTTAGCATTACATTAATATTATGTAATCAAACTGTCACGCCCAGCCCATACCTGGGGTAACATGCTCCCGTAGTATACACAATGACCTCCTGAATGGAAACCGCTACATATACTATAAGGGATATGTAATGCATATACAAATGTCATATGGGGACCTCACATATAATGGTGGTGCTAAAATTGCAGCATACTAATATAGAATCCGGATGTCTCAACATACATTCAATTGAATGAACATACTATATATATATATATATATGGATTCATCATTACACAAAGGGTTCTGGATAATTACAATATCCACAACAAAATTACCACCAAAATACAAATGTCTATTGCCTCTATGATTTGTACAAGCTATAACAACAAGCTAAACAAAGAGGAGTACGCTCGGCTGTCCCAAGACCACCTCAAGAATAAGAATGTTATCGAGACCAACTCTCTCTGTTGACACAAGCAGTCACTTCTCAGGACCTTCAATTGAGAGCTCAGAACCTGCATCCATCAATTGATAAATGCTGAGTCAAAGAATTAGTAGTGCTAGTATTACATATTCACAACATATAAACAACATACAGTTAAGCCACATGTCAGTCAGGCACATTCACATAAAGATGCAATGACATGTCACGTATCCTCTCCTTTTATTTCCTTCATTCCTTTCCATACTCTTACACTCATTTGTTTTCCCATCATTGTCCACAATCCGCTACCATGCTGGGTCCCTATATGTACCGGTACTCAACTCCCAAAGGAGGGCATTTATTATCCAGGTCTTTAAACCCCTTTATCTTTTAAACTGTATGTCTTGAGACTCAACTCCTGTAGGAGGGCACTGTAATATATACAATTCCATTATGAAACCCTGTAATATATGACCCAGCATGCCTTTTCCTATCCTCTCTCACTCTCTTTCTTTTAACCAAGCTCCCTCATTTCATGAAGATGCATCAATGCCAAGTTATCACGTAACATAACAATAACAAATAAGGGATGCCTTTTTAAGCAATCAATAAGCTCATATGATAAACACATAGCAACATATGGGAATTGATCCTCAAGCATCAGTTTCTTAACCATACTTGGCCTAGAAGCGAGAGAAAAATCAAATAAGGCAACTAATATGAACTAGCACAAGCTAGCATAAACTAGCACAAACTAGCACAAACCTGGGATAAGCTACTTCAAGCTCGTAATTCGTAAACCAATCACTAAATACGTTACTACAAGCTCTTACACCATGAAAATAGCAAAGAAAACCAAAGTCTGCTGTTATATTAAGTGTAGAAGGGTTTAGAAGAGTTTAGAAAAGGAAAAGTGAAAAAGAAGTCAAAGCTTATCCTGTTTTAAAAAGGCACTCTTAAGTCATGTACGGTCGTACCAAACTTCGTACGCCCGTACCAAGTTAAAAGTCTTAATGCCTCATTTCCTACAAGCATTGGTACGCCCGTACCCCCATTTGGTACGCCCGTACCACCCTAAACTTCCTAACAATTCAATTTTCCTATGAGCAATGGTACAGCCGTACAGATCACTGGTGCGCCTGTACCATCTCCAGGAACCCAATACTACCCATTCTTCATGTCTGGTACGCTCGTACGGATTCCTTACATCCGTACCACCACCTAAACATCAAGATATGTGCCATTTGAATTCGTAGCCTCAACGTACCTATGCCGAAAACCATTTGCTAAACCCAAAACACTTCCAAAATAACCTAAACATACATAATAATTGTCCCTCATCCAACCAAGAAGACATGCTTCCCAATAAGGTGACAGCATCACATTACATAATCACAATCAATATGCATAAACACATCCAAACATACAGATATCAAACATCATACATACCATAAGCAATACAACATTGTATAGCAAAACACATATGCATACAGACCCTTATATATCTACCAGACACGTCGCTCACGTGGGTTTGACAACTCTCTCCCCCTAAAAAGAAATTTCATCCCAAAATTAGAACTTAACTTACCATAAAACAATTGGGGATATTGTTCCCTCATAATGGATTCTCGTTCCCACATGGCATCTTGACCCGTATAGTGGTTCCACAATACCTTAACTAAAGGTATCCATTTGTTCCTTAATTGTTTAACCTCCCGAGCCAAAATTTGTATCGGCTTCTCTTTGTACGATAAGTCTAGTTGGATCTCAATCGATTCCACTGGAAGCATGTGTGTAGGATCAGATCTGTACCTCCTTAACATAGACACATGAAACACATTATGCATCTAGTCCAAATCTGGCGGTAATGCAAACCTGTAAGCTAATGGTCCTACTCTTTCAAGTACTTCGTATGGACCAATGAAACGAGGACTTAATTTACCCTTTTGATCGAATCTCATAATCTTCTGCCACGAAGATACTTTCAGGAACACTTTATCTTTGACATCATACTCGATATCACGTCTCTTTAAGTCCACATATGACTTATGTCGGTCAGAGGCGGCTTTCAACCTGGACTTAATCAACTTCACCCATTCCTCGGCCTGCTGAACAAGTTCAGGCCCAATTAGTTTCCGCTCACCAATTTCATCCTAATAAAATGGCGTCCTACACCTTCGACCATACAAAGCCTTATAAGGAGCCATTTGCATACTTGACTGGTAACTGTTATTATACGCAAACCCAATTAAATGCACATATTGATCCCAGTTACCTTCCCACTCAAGAACACAGGCACGTAACATGTCGTCCAAGATCTGAATCACCCTCTCTGACTGACCATTGGCCTAGGGATGAAAAGCCATACTGAAATGTACTTTTGATCTTAAAGCTCTCTGAAAAGCTCCCCAAAATTGAGACATAAACCGTGGGTCTCTATCCGATATAATGGATGATAAAATTCCATATAATCGGATAATCTCCCTCATATACAATTTTACTAGTCTCTCCAATCTGTAATCCATTCGTACAAGGATGAAATGAGTCATCTTGGTCAACTGATCTACGATAACCCAAATTGCATCATGCTTTGCTTGCATCAACGGCAACCCTATGACAAAATCCATCGTGATACGATCCCATTTCCATTCCGATATCGGTAACGAATTAAGTAATCCTACCAGCACTTGATGTTTAGCTTTCACTTATTGATAAATCAAGCACTTAGCTACATAATCCACTACATCCTTCTTCATACCAACCCACCAATAGTACAACCTCAAATCCCGGTACATCTTCGTACCTTTGGGGTGATAAGCATACGTCAATCTATGGGCTTCTTAACTCATCGTTCGTAGTAACATATAGTTGAGTCCCATGCCTCAAATTACCATCTTTGTCCACAGTAAAGAGGGTCGTCTTACCTATCTTTACCTTCTGCAACTGTTGCTGATATTCTACATCACTAACTACACCTTTCTGAATCCAGTCTGTCAGTACTAGCTTCACCTTCATCTGCAGTTATTCCAGCATATAGTTATACTGCATTTTCAAGGTAGCATCCAATTGTTGCATCTCATAAACCAGCACCAATGAGGACTGTCTTAATCCAGCAAACATCTTCCAACTCAAAGCATCGGCAACTGAATTAGCTTTCGCTGGGTGATAGTCAATCACACAATCATAATCCTTGATAAGCTCAATCCAGCATCTCTGCCTCAAGTTCAACTCTTTCTGCGTACTTAAATACTTAAGACTCTTGTGATCTGTGTACATATAGTAGAGCTCACCATACAAATAATGTTTCTAGATCTTAAGAGCAAAGACAATCGCTGCCAACTCTAAATCATGTGTGGGATAGTTCCTCTCATACGGCTTCAATTACCTCGAAGCATGGGCGATCACCTTCTGATCCTATATCAGAACACATCCCAATCCATTTAATGATGCATCACTATAAATCACATATGCTTGACCGGGAGTGGGTAGCATAAGAACTAGAGCTCATGTCAAACACTCCTTCAATCACTCAAAACTCGTCTGACACTCCTTCGACTAAACAAAAGGAACATCTTTTTGTAACAACGGTATCAATGACAAAGCAATTATAGAGAATCCCTTAACAAACCTCCGATAATATCCAGCTAAACCCAAGAAACTGTGAACCTCACTGATATTTCAAGGAATTTACCAGTTAAGCATAGCTTCCACCTTGCTAGGATCCACTCTAATTCCCTCTGTAGAGATCACATGCCCTAAGAATGCTACCTGATCCAGACAAAAATCACACATTGATAATTTCCCATGCAACTGCTTCTCTCTCAATTGTTCTAACACCAACCTCAAATGATGATCATGTTCCTCTCGCATCTTGGAATCCATGAGAATATCATCAATGAACACGACCGTAAATTGGTCCAGATAATCAGTAAACACCATGTTCATTAATGCCATAAATGTCGCAGGTGCATTTATCAACCCGAACAACATCACTAAAAACTCGTAATGCCCATACCGAGTCCTAAATGCCACCTTCACCACGTTACTTTCCTTCACCCAAAGTTAATGGTAGCCAGACTTCAAATCGATCTTTAAAAACACCACCGCACCATTCAACTGGTCAAATAAATCATCAATACACGATAAAGGGCATCGATTCTTAATCGTCACCTTGTTCAACTATCTATAATCTATACACATTTGCATAGAACATCCTTCTTCTTTACAAACAGCACAGGTGCACCCCAAGGCAAAACACTGGGGTGAATAAAACCCTTATCCAACAACTCCTGCAGTTACACCTTCAACTCTCTTAACTCAGTAGGTGCCATTCGGTAAAGTGTCATCGAGATAGGTTCTGTACCTGGTAACACCTTAATCTCGAACTCCACTTCCCTCTCTGGCGGTAACCCTGGTAATTCTTCCGGGAACACATCAGGGAAGTCACACACTGTCAGAATCTCTGTCAACAGTGCTCTCTCCTGGCTCCCTTCTACCACGCATGCCAGTATCACCTCACACCCCTGTAACAGTAACTTTCGTGCAGTTACAGCTATCACTGCCCTCGCTGTCACTGATGGCACGTTACCCTTAACTAGAATCACCTCCTGCTAGGGATACTGAAGGGTTACCGTCTTCTGTTGACAATTCATTATCGCACCATACTTGGCTAACCAATCCATCCCTAGTATAATATCATACTTCTGAAATGGCATCTCTACAAGGTCAGATAAGAAACATACACCCAGAATAAGCAAGGGACATCGTCTATACACTCTGTCAACTACTATGTCCCCTCTTAATGGACTAGACACCACTATCCTATAACCTAATCCCTCGCTCGAAATCTTAAGCAATTGAGCAAACTCAACATCAATATAGGAATGTGAAGAACCCAAATCAAATAACACCAAAGCATCATGATCAGAGATAAAAACATTACCGATAATCACATATGCAGCTTGTTATCCTTCACGGTGCACTAAATTATACACCCTTACAAGAGCCCCAACAACCTAGTTCACATACCCTTGACTGGCGCCATGTCCTCCTCCTTCTTGGCTTCTTCCTCGACCTCTGCCTCTCTCTGAACTCTATGAGCCTGCAAAGCTAGGCCTCAGTTGCTGCTGTTGAGCCACTCCCTCTGAATCAGTATGCACTAGCCCATTATTCCGTTCAGGACACTCTATGGCATAATGACCAGCACCCCCACACCGGAAACATAGGTTACTACTTACCCGATAAACTTCATAGTGACTCCAATCACAAGTATGACATAAATACGGTCCGGTCCTTACACTACCATGGTAAGAAGTAGATCTCCCACTTGGCTCTCATCGGGGTAACATTGGCCTCATATTGGCCGATCTAGGGGGAAAAGAACTCTGGAGCTTGCCTCTCTTTGAAGAACTTGAAAAAGAGCTTGACCCTTTAAATGGCCTCCTTAACGACTCTTGCTGAGCATTCTCCTCCTGAATCATGTGCTCCTGGTCCAGTGCATTAGCCATCAGGGTGGTAAAATCCTCATACCGAAAGCCCTGGACTAATACCCTAATCCATAACATCAAGCCCTACTCAAACTGCTTACATCTCTCACGATCGGATATCATAATATTAGTTTCATAGTATGCTAACCGAGTAAACTCCCTCTCGTAATCAGCCATAGATAAATCCCTTTACTTTAAGCGGAGGAACTCCTGCAGCTTCTTATCAGTATAGGCCAACAGCACATACTTCCGGTGAAACACCCTCTGAAGATCATCCCAAGTCAACACTGGAGGGTCAGCCATGCTCTATGGAATAGTCTTCCACCACCCATATGCATCCTCTTGCAGTAGTGAGATGGCATACTTGAACTTCACCGTTTCATGACACTTCAACTGATGCAACACCCTCTACGTCCACTCCAGCCACATCTCGGCCACATAAGGATCAGTGGTCCTGGTAAAATCAGTGGCTCCATACGATCTCAGCTTAGTGAAGTCTAACTTATACTCCTCTCTCCGCTCTACTGGAGGTGGGGCCAGAACTGTAGGCAAAGCCTGACTCTGTGTCTGTAGAAAGCATAGAAACTGGGCAAACTGAGTTGCCATCAGATTAGTAGTCAAAGCCTCAGCCTGTCTATCGACACGATCACCCATCCCCGAGGAACTCTCTTGGGGATTAAAGTTACCCCCACCTTCCTCACCAACGTTAATCCCTCTATCAGATATCAAACCTAATCTAAAATACATAAACAAGGGTCTTACAGTCAACAGTGGTAGGGACAAGCAACACTCCTCTACTGGGGCTTATTAATCAGAGGTAGTAGTCCTAAGAGGTAGAACAAGAACGTATCAAGCTAAACCATAGATTTGATAGCACTAAAATATATCATGCCCAGCCCATACCTGGGGTAACATGCTTCCGTAGTATACACAACGACCTCTTGAATGGAAACCACTACATATACTATAAGGGATATGTAATGCATATACAAATGTCGTATGGGGACCTCACATATAATGGTGGTGCTAAAATTGCAGCGTACTAATATAGAATCTGAATGTCTCAACATACATTCAATTGAATGAACATCCTATATATATATATATATATATATATGGATTCATCATTACATAAAGGGTTCAAGATAATTACAATATCCCCAATAAAATTACCCCCAAAATACAAATGTCTATTGCCTCTATGATTTGTACAAGCTACAACAACAAGCTAAACAAAAAGGAGTATGCTCGGCTGTCCCAAGACCATCTCAAGAATAAGAATGTTATCGAGACCAACTCTCTTTGCTGACATGAGCAGTCACTTCTTGGGACCTTCAACTGAGAGCTCAGAACCTGCATCCATCAATTGATAAATGCTGAGTTGAAGAATTAGTAGTGCTAGTATTACATATTCACAACATATAAACAACATACAGTTAAGCCACATGTCAATTAGGCACATTCACATAAAGATGCAATGGCATGTCATGTATCCTCTCCTTTTATTTCCTTCATTCCTTTCCATACTCTCACACTCCTTTCTTTTCCCATCATTGTGCACAATGCGCTACCAAGCTGGGTCCCTGCATGTACCAGCACTCAACTCTCGAAGGAAGGCATTTATTATCCAGGTCTTTAAACCCCTTTATCTTTTAAACTGTATGTCTCGAGACTCAACTCCTGTAGGAGGGCATTGTAATATATACGATTCCATTATGGAACCCTGTAATATATGACCCAGCATGCCTTTTCCTATCCTTTCTCACTTTCTTTCTTTTAACCAGGCTCCCTCGTTTCATGAAGATGCATCAATGCCAAGTTATCACGTAACATAATAATAACAAACAAGGGATGCCTTTTTATGTAATCAACAAGCTCATATGATAAACACATAGCAACATATGGGAATTGATCCCCAAGCATCAGTTTCTTAGCCATACTTGGCCTAGAAGTGAGAGAAAAAGCAAATAAGGCAACTAACACAAATTAACATAAACTATCACAAACTAGCACAAACCTGGGATAAGCTACTTCAAGCTCGTAATCCGTAGACCAATCACTAAACTCGTTGCTACAAACTCTCACACTGTAAAAATAGCAAAGAAAACCAAAGTCTACTGTTATATTAAGTGTAGAAGGGTTTAAAAGAGTTTAGAAGATGAAAAGTCAAAGAGAAGTCAAAGCTTATCCTGTTTTAAAAAGGCACTCTTAAGTCATGTATGGTCGTACCAAACTTTGTACGCCCGTACCAAATTAAAAGTCATGATGCCCCATTTCCTACGAGTAGTAGTACGCCCGTACCCCCATTTGGTACGCCCATACCACCCCAAACTTCCTAACAAACCAATTTTCCTACGAGCAATGGTACAGCCATACAGATCACTGGTGCGCCTGTACCACCTCCAGGAACCCAATACTACCCATTCCTCATGCCTGGTACGCCCGTACGGATTTCGTATGTCTGTACCACCACCTAAACACCAAGATATATGCCATTTGAATTCGTAGCCTCAAGGTACCTATGCCCAAAACCATTTGCTAAACCCAAAACACTTCCAAAACAACCTAAACATACATAATAACTGTCCCTCATCCAACCGAGAAGAGACACTTCCCAACAAGGTGACAGCATCACATTACACAATCACAATCAATATACACAAACACATCCAAACATACAGATATCAAACATCATACATACCATAAGCAATACAACATTGTGTAGCAAAACACATACACATACAGACCCCTATACGTCTACCAGACACGTCGCTCACGTGGGTGTGACACAAACAAAGTAATCAAATATATAATATAATCATAATTATATTTCGTAAGTAAATACGTCCAACCAAACAAGGCCTAAATGTATATTATTCATGACTCAACCTCAATGGAAGTCGATTCCTCAATCCAATACCTACTTCAATATAATTTGTAGATGATAAAATAAATATCATTTCCTATATATTTTAATTATAATTTAAACTTTGAAATAAATATTAAAAAAGAAGTATATCACAATTGTATATACATTCATTAATTAATATATAAATTAACATATTTTTGTCATTAATATCATCATTAATGGTTGATTTCAAAATGGACATTTATGCAGAAACAAATTTATATTTTTTTAAAAATAATGGATAAATTTGAAAAGATCCCTTAAAAGATTAAATTCAAATTTAAATGAAAAGTCATATTTCATGATTGTAGATGTTTTCATTAGCATACTGATTTAGAATCATGTAGACTTTATCAAGAAAGTATAATTACAACAACAAGTATAGTTTGAATGAATGTATTAAAAGATTAAATCACTTGCAGTAATGAAAGTAAGTAGTGATTTATAAATTAGGATAGGTATTTATTGTTACTAAAACTTAAAACTATTTTATTTATAATTTAATTATTTATTTATTAATCATCATCATCTTCTTCTTATGATTCATTATAAACTATCAATTGAGCTAAGCAATCAAGCTGAATAGCCTTGCAACTTTACTACAAAATGCACATGTTAGCATCCAATATGCACGTGACCAAAGTTGAGGTAAAAGGGAACATGTTTGTATATTAGAAGAATGACAAATGAATTATATAAATGGGATGCTTTTTTAACTTTACCAGAAAAGGAAAGGATTTATCTGTCCAAAATTATTAGCTTAGCCTTTATGAATTATATAATATTTTATTATTTTAGCAAGGTGAGATTTTTGAAATGATGAAAGGTCACCTTCGTACCTCAAACCAAATACAAGACCAAAATTTTAAAATAAGGCTCGAACTAAATTGATTTATTTTTTCTTTTAACTAGATAGTTACCAGAACACAATATGATTTTTTTGGCCTAGTGGTTAAGCATATGACAACCTTCTTGACATCCTAAGTTCAAACGCCAGCGTCACCCGACCATAACACCATTGAAAGCCATGCTTACCATTAATGATACAAACCCACTTGTACAATAATCTAAAACAAGATTGGACTTAATTTTAAAACTCCAAATCTATAAATTGATATCGTTGATTGATTTTAACAGAATTGTATTCAGGCAACCTTTAAGTTAATGGAATCATTTGAAATAATTAGTTCACTTGAGTGGTTTAATGATAATAAAGCCACTTCGACCTATTTGACAAACATAACCAACCCACGATAGCTACAAATAGCAATATCTATTGAGCAACAGGTGACACTGCCTCCTCTATCTTCATCAATAATGCTCATCTTTCCATGGAAAGTTTGCATAATTATATTCCATTATAATTGTTACACCCTTATTAGAGACCCTAGGAGTTTTGTATTATTGTGTGTGCATGTGTAGATGAATAGTAGGATTGAGTTAGTTCTTGATATGTGGATGAATGTGTATTGATGGTTTTATGTTGTGTTTGCATAAATTGAGATGTACATATCTACTTGCTGTGCTTGTGTGTCATCATCTTATTAAGAAGCGTATCTTCTCGGTTGGATGAGGGACAACTATTATATGTGTTTAGGTCTGTTTTGGAAGTGTTGTTAGGGTTAGCAAGGGAGGTTGTGACAGGTACTTTACAGATTAGGCTTGCCAATAGGCATACCTTGGTTTTTGGGTAGTGGTACGGGCATACAGAGTCACCGTACGGGCGTACCAAACAGGGGAAGTACAGGGATTTTAGGTCCTGGAGGGCGTATGGACGTACCAAAAGGTGGTGCGGCCAGACTCAAACTCGTAGGAATTTGGGTTTATCAGGAAAATCGAGGACATACAGGCGTACTGAATAGGGTACGGGCATACCGTTACTTGCAGGAGTTGTGTGCATCAGATGCCTTAGTTTGATATAGGCGTACCAAGATCCGTACGGCCGTACGCGACTTACATTTGACCTTTTAAGGGTTATGACTTAACAATTTTCTTTAACTTTCTTCCCTTTTCTTTTGGTAAAACCCTCCTAAACCCTACCAAACATTTCAGTTAGAGTTCCTAAGCATTCCGAAAGTGCGAGAACGAGGAATAAAAGATAGAGATTGATTGAGACAGGGTTAGAGGCTTACATGAGGAGTCGTTTGATTATCATGTTAGTGCTAGCTTTGCGTCTCTTGCCATATTTTGGCTTATTGTTGTTGCCTAGAGATTCTAGACAGGTTATTGTGATTTGTATGGTATCATTTTGATGTGTTATGTTGATGTTTGCAATCAAGATGCTTGGATTTGATGTCTTCCTTGCTTGATGATGTGATAAATGCCCAATCTTTTATGGTATGAGGTGTATTTGCTTGTAATGACATGATGACATGCATGGAGATGAATGATGAATGGAAAAGAGAGAAAAGAAAGCGAGAAAGGAGGGCAAAGCTCAGCTCTGGGCATACTGGGTCAATGCATGGTTATGGGATTCCTTAGGGAATCATTAGATAAGTAACCTCCCGAGAAGGGAGATGAGTCTTGAGACCTATAGTAGGAATTGAGTGCTGAGCACTCCATAATTATATGGCCTCCTTTGGGAGATGAGTACCGGTACCTATCGGGACCCAGTGTGTGTGAAAGGAATGTGTACAATGACAGGAAAATCAGAGGGAAAATAGAGAAAAAGATGAGGGAGAATGCATTCATAATGACATACATGTTGCGTGCTCTATTGTGTCAGTCTGATGATGTGGTTATGTGATTTATAGTTGTGATATATGTCTGTTATCTATGTTTCTAGCACCACTGAGTTTATCTCAGCGTTTGCATTTGATGAACGTAGGTTCAGAGCCCTCGGGTGAGCGAGCAGAGAAGGAATAGAGGTCATCAGCTGAGATAGACAGATCTCGACGTGGTATGGGACTCCTGAGGCATACTCTGACCCCTTTTTGGTTGTGTAGTTTAGTGAGGCAGTAGTTGTATAACTTTTGGTGGTGATTAATGTACGCACTCACTTGTTGGTATTAAACCATAACAGGTTTTATATATATACAATTCACAGAACTACCTATTATTGTATCGCTTGAGTGTATGCCAGGTTATCCAGGGTATTGTAGAACATCACGTTACTTTCATTGCACCACCATTAAGCTTAGAGGCGTGTCCCCATACGACGTCTTCATGATGCATCCTTTGTGGTGTAGGCATCGGTCTTCTCCTGGGGCCGCTGTCTCTGCCACGGGAGCATGTCCTCTTGGGTATGAGCCAGGTGTGACAATAATTGAGTGGCTTTTCCTTCATAGAAAACTGATTCTTATTGATTCTTCTTTATTGTCAACTTTGCTTATTTTCTTTAACTTTATTTTTAGTTATTAGATTCCACTAAACCAGTAGTAATTTTCCCTGACATGACATTTTGGTGATTACTATTAATACTAACATTATTGATGACCGAAAGTAAGCATACATTTTCAACATAGAATATGAAAATTATTCAAGTTCAATGACATTAAGATCCATATAAAAATTAAACATAATGTTAATTTAATAATATATAACAATTTCTGAAAGTAAGAGTAAATAATTTGTAATTCTTGGAAAAGAATTAAATTACACATTAGATATAGGTTAAGTAAATAATGAATTGAATTAAAAAAGTTTTAAAATTTAAATTGTACTTTTATAGATTTTAAATTTATAAATTACATTTTTGATTTGATTTTTTTATCTTTTTTTTTTGCTCATTTTAAATTTTAAATTAAAAATTTGAATTTATTAAAAAATTCAAAATTAAAAAATTAAATTGAATTAAATTGTATTTTGCAGCCCAATGTAGATGTTTTTCAATGTATAGTTAAATATTAGAGGACTCTAGAAAATTGTATTATTTTATGTTAAAATCATTTATCCATCAATATTCATCCAATCATCAGGGTGATTGCTGCACCGTACACTTTGTTTCCTTGTTCCACAAGCATGAAGGACGAAGACTGTATAAAGTTTTAAAATGATATGTGGGTCTACCGATCTATTGCTCCCTCCACATTATATATCTTATCTTTTTTCTACAATTGAACGTTAACCGGCGAGGGTATTCCGGCATCATCCATGGATATGGTGTGTGTTTTTTTTTTAATAACAAAAAGTAAATAAATTTTTATCACTTAAAAAGTATTAAATATAAATAAAACTTTTTTTTCAAATTTTAAATTGATGAATATGAAAAATAATTAAATTTATTTATATGAATATTTACATCAAGAAATTTTAATGATTTTTCATATTTACAAATTTAAAGTTTGGAATGAAAATTTATTTATATCATTTTTATCATTTTTAATATATATTTATTATTTCTTAAATAATAAATATTTATTTATCCGCCATTAATAATAATAAATATAAAAATAAATTATATCCCTGGAGGTTAATCTCAAACTTCAGACTTACGTATTGAGCTTGCTACTACTTTACCTAACTCTTTCACATCACCACAAACATCTATAACAAGACATCAAGAGATGTAACAATTCAATATTGAATTGTGAGACTCCTTTTTATACATTTATATTGTTGTATATAGTAAAACACATTTGAGAACTGTATCTATTATATTATTATAATAAAGAATGCAAATAAACAAGAACAAATTCATTTGTTGTGGAAGATGCAGCAACAATAGGATTTTTTTAAATCAAAAGTCTGCAATCTAATGAACTTCTATTATGCAAGTTATCATTCTTCCTTACAATCATCACTTGATTCTATGCTTCTTCCTTTTTGTTTCTTCCAATATTTTATATGAAAATAGAAATTATAAAATTTTATCATTTTTACAAAAATGATTATTAAAATTACATCTTTATCATCAAATTTTTAATCATTTTTTTATTTCGATCAATTGAATAATTTTAATCATTTTATATGTATTTATTACTTTTCAAACTATATATTTATTTTTTCATTGTTAATAACAATAAGAATATAATAATAAAATGCACATCGGCTAATAAAATAATTCTATCCAATATCCAATTAATGAAATAATAAGATAATTATCATAATTTGATTTTACTAATTTAAAAAAATGTTAAAATTTTAATTATTTAAAATATGATAACTTTTTCAACATTATTTTGGATACTCAACTTTACCTTTCGTATAAATAAAATAAAACTTAATTTTCTATTATATTATCATATTATGATTCTTATTATAATCATCATTGATTATAACTATAATTGATTATGAATAACTAATCACTTTAAAATTAAACATATAAATATATATAGATATATATATGCATATATATGTATATGAAAAATATGGATATATTTTCTAAAAATTATTCAACTTAAAAATTTAAATTATTAGATAAAACTCAAAAATAATTTAATGTATTTTTAATATATATTATATCTCAATAATGCATATTTATCATAAAATTATATAGATTCTACCTGAACAAATAATAAAAAACAGATTGTGGAGTTGATTAAAAATCAAAGGAGCGTCTCAAAAGAAAAGGAAAAATCAGAGAAAGGAATGAATTTAGTAAATCAGAGGTAGAAAGTGGAGTAGGAGATGAAGGAGGCAACAGTGAAACGAGGGCTAAGTACGGAAAAGCTGAAGATTGTGTCGGTAAAGATGGGAATATTTTTTCAAACAAAGGCTAAAATTGTGAAAAAGAAAAATAATGATATTTAAAGGAACCTTTTAAAAACTGACTTTTTCCTAATTACTTTTTCTAAAATAATAATAATAAAACTATTTAAAGCATTTCTACAATTATTTCAATAGATTAGCATTGTTTAAAATTTAAAATCTATCACTTTGTTATTTATATAACTTATTAATTTTTAAATGAATAAGAAAATAAATTATATTTCTTTTCATTTTTATTTAAATGTTTATTGTATAATTTTTTATTTTAAAATAATTATTCATTTAACATATTAAATATTTTATCTACTTTATTCAGTAAATATCACTTAATCAATAATTTATTCGCAAATATTTTTAAAACTGTTTTAATAAAACATTTAAATAAAAAAAACGCTTAAAATAAAACCAATCAAATACTCTACAGTTTAAGATATTATTGTTTTAAAGATTCACTACGGGAAATCATCCAAATTGAAAAATGGTCAAAAGTAGACATGGTTGACACGTAAGCAAATAGCACCAACCGAGTATGCCATGAGTGGCACGTGAGGAATCCTTTGCGTCTCTTTATGCCTTTCAAAGGCTTTCATAAAAGCTCATACGTGGTATCATGGAGACAATTCCATTCGTTTTACATACTGAGTTTCAGAGCTAAGGATAATCTTACAAGAAATTAACAAGAAAATTATTAAATTTTACAATTAAAATTAATTTTCCTTTTAAATCAGATTAATTTTTCATGATATCAATAATTATTCTATTGATATTTATATACTAAATAATTTAATTTTAAAATTCAAGAATTATGATTTATTTTAAATTTTTTTCTCTGCATTTATAGTTTTGATTTTCATTAAACATGATGATTGATGATGTTATTGCATTCTAAGCATCTGTACCATTATTGACGTACTGATCCAACTAGAGACAGAATCACCGAAAGAACAGTAGCTCCAACACTCGTAAAAAGAAAAAAGAAAAAGGCCTCCGACATTTTTTTAAATTGGAAAACAAGTAAATAATTTGCTGATTCTAAATATCACAGCAGCTATGTTACCAAATGTGAAAATAGAAGATGGCAAGATGGTGGTAGATATGTATAATTGTGCATTTAAAGTAATGGCAACTTGTTTTTTGTGGTTTTATCTTTTGGCCTTTGGCCATTTGTTGTTTGGTTCCTTTTCTTCTAGCTATTTTATCTCAACTTCCTTTTTTATGTTTTGTCGTTTTTTCTGTAGTCGATTTGTTTCTTTTTCTTTTCTTTTCAAACGATTTCTGGTGAGCTTTGTTTGAAATAAAGTCAGGCTTTTGGTATTTGCCTTTTTTTCTTTTTTGAATTATTTGTTATTTTTTCTGGTTGCTTTTTTGGATTTTGTTGATTTCGTATTATGCTTTGGTTTTTCTGAAGAAATGATGATTAATTTGTGATAATGGATTTTCCTAGTCCCTGTTGTCCATATTATATTTCCATGTCGTTCCTTTATGTCATGTGGCCCAAAAACATAATGCAACTTCAAAATCAGGGTTGCGTGTTTTAATGGTGTATTGTGGTGGAAATTGTCTGTTTTTGTTTCTCAATATATTCAAGATTTTTTTCTTTGATTTCTATTTGAAATCATTATGACTGAAAAGTACTTGTCATGATAGTGATAGGGATGCGATCGTGATAAAACTTGAGGTAATGAGGCAAGTATTGCAAGATTTTGCTATCATCATATGACATATGGCTGATAGGCGAGTATTTTGAAATTTTATGAAATTTTCTCTAAACTCTTTACACCTCCTTTTCTCTCTCTAACTTCTTGAAATTAGCTTTTTAAAGATTAAATTTTTTTCTCTTTATCTATTTTTTCAAGAAACTTGAATCTTATTCTTGTAAAGCAACCAACAAGTAAATCTATTTCATTTTCCTTATTTACATTATCTTTAATTTGGTTTGATTCTAAGATTATGATTATTTAGAATTATATGTATTTTCTAGGTTTGATTTTGGACTTGTGTTTGTCTATTTTATGGGTTATATGCATTTTTTTCAAAGATCCATCAATGGTGAAAATAATAAATATAGGGAAGAAGATGTTAAATAAATTATAAAAAAATGAAAATATTTAAGTTGCATTTTAACATTTTAGCTTATTAGTATGTGTTTTATTAGTGTAATTGAAAATTAAATTGTTGGTTGATTATATGTGGATTATTTTCAATTTTAGGAATGTCTATAAGAGTTAAGCATCTAGCTTGTCACAACAAGCACAAAGGAAAAGCTCCTCAAAGCTCTACTCTAAATATTGTGGAAGAATTTGACACACACTTTCCAATATATAAACAAGAGGAAGGTAGGAAATTCTTATAGGTACATAAGAAAAAATTCATAATTTCTCGTTATTTTGATTGAAAATTGTTGGAGAAATTAAGACTTAAGTACCCCTTGAAAGCTTTGGCTTCCAAATTAGGTTGGGAAACCTTTATTGCTAATGATTATGCTGTGCATACGAAACTCACACATGAATTTTACTCTACTTATGATTTTTTCCATATCAAAATTGGTAGAATTAAGTTCAAAATGAGAGGGAAGCCAATGGAGATGACTTATAAGATGCTAGACTAAGTTTTTGATTTACCTAAAGATGGGATGGGGACATCAAATACTCATTTTAGGCCTGTAATTTTTTGCTCACAATTAACATGAGGTAGTCATGCCTATAATTCCCATTATTCACCAAACCTATTGATTACGGACCATGCTTTCATATTATTACACAAATTTATGGTTGTCTCTATTTTTACATGCATTAAAAGTAATAAAGTTTCTTAATATGAATTATTTCCTATGTGGTGCATAATGAATGATAAATCATATTACACGATTTATCATATTATGAAGGGATTCATGCAAATGGTAAAATTATAAAGTAAAAAATTGGGTTTAGGATGTCATTTCTGCAATTACAGACTATTTTGCCGTGGATTTCTCTAAGTTTCATATAATCCCTTCTAATAAGTTTGCATTTAAGTATTTACATGATTTAGGACTTTTGGATTCAAAAGGTGAATTTCTAAGACCTTATAATCAAAGGTCAAGTGTAAGATATCATGGGCAAGGAGGGCGAATGGAAGATGATGGAGAAGAAGATGATAGCAAGCTCAAAGCAAGACATGATGAAGAGACAACTAAAGAAGAAATTGATAGGTCAATTGATGTAACCTTGAGGAGATTAAAAACAAGTAATGAGGAGAACAATTCTCGTTTGAGGGTGGAAGCAATGATGAGAGAAATACGTAAAGAGTAATAGTATCAAATGAAGAAACTTCTTGAATTCTTTGTCATTTTAAGAGTCAATGTACCTTTCCCTACTCCTTCACTCCCAAATTCACCAGCTCCTCTAGACAATTCTAATTAAACTCTTTATATTTTATTTTTTTATTTTTTTATTTTTCTATTAAAATTTTAGTTATGTGTTTAAATATTTTTTCTCATATTGAGGACAATATGTTTTCTAAGTGTAGGGAAGTATGATTGCATGTTTGCATGATTATGAAGTTAATTTAGGATGGTCATAATATAGTATGAATATTTTAAGAAATAGACATGTTTAGCTTAAAATCACTTAAAAATGTAAAATTCTTTTATGACTTCATCTTGAAATAGTGATCAATTAGGTTAATTGGTCAAAAATGTTTAAGCCTTGGATAAAAAGCATACTCATTCAAATATTTATACTAATTAATATATTTTAACTTTGTAAGATTTGCTTATGAATGTGATATTGTGATAGAATCTTACCATTGAATCTTAAATTATTGAGGATATGATTAAGGAAAAAGCAAAGAAAAAGAAGAAAGAGTGAACAAAAATAAAAGGTAACCCACAAAGGTAAAGGTTATTGCTCCATTATCACTACAGGTGCCTAAAATTAGCCTTAGTGATAAAAGCAGTGCTAATAACCATTTGAATGTAGGTAGCATATTGAGTAATCGAGGACCATCACCATAAGCATGAGTACTTGATGAGAAAGACCTACCTCTCAAACAAGAGTTTTGAATCCAAAAAGGATTAAAATTAATGAAAAGAAAATCAAAACAAAATAATATAAATTAAATACCTTTTGATCCTCATTACACAAAATAAGATCAAAGGTATTTAATTTATATTCTTTTCTTTTGATTTTCTTTTCATTAATTGTGATCCTTTTTGGATTCAAAACTTTAATCCAAGAGGTAGGTTTTTCTCATCGAGTACCCCATGCTTATGGCTACAGTCCCCGGTTACTCAACATGCTACCTACACTCAAATGACTACTAGTACTGCTCTTGTCACTAAGGTCAATTTGAAGAACCCCTAGTGATAATAGAGCAATAACTTTTGCTTTTGTGGCTTCACCTTTTATTTTTGTTTACTCTTTCTTCTTTTTCTTTTCTTTTTCCTTACTCATATTCTCAATAATTTAAGATTCAATGGTAAGATTCTATCACAACATCACATTCATAAGTAAATCTTATAAAGTTAAAATGTGTCACACCCGGCCCATACCCAAGAGGACATGCTCCCGTAGTATAGACACCGATCCCCTACAAGGACCAATACCTATACCACAAGGGATACATCAAACGTACGTCGTATGGGGACACCGTTAAGCTACTTGGTGGTTGAACTGCGGAAACAACGTGATAAGCATGCATACCCTGAATAAACCATACACTCAG